>SKCR01034533.1:0-133181 GCA_019454045.1 Zanthoxylum bungeanum
AACTGGGGAGGCAGCTGTTCTTCGAAAGTTATCGCATCATAGTCTAATAGGTCTTAATGTTTTCTCTTCATCTCGTGGGTAATTAACTCTACTTGTTCTTTTAGTTTCTGTAACTCTGCCTGAGGCTCGGCTATCATTCCCGCAGCATACTCAGCCATGTCATCATCAAAAATAAGGATTTCTTTGCTCACCCTATTCGGGGGCTCCTCACGCCTTCCATCCTCGTTATTTTATGTTCCCAATGTGCGGGGTACTGTCAGACTGGCCACAACATTGGTCAAAGCTTATAGTTGCTCGGTAATTTTGGTGATATTGGAATCCAATTGATCTATACGGGAACCTTCGCTGCCTGACGCATCCATACTTGCTAACCTGTTCTTGACAAGTCTCCATTATTCTCTAACCCAATAGATATCTATGATGCCTGTTAAGACAATGGGTTAGCATGATGCGTGTATGTATGAAATGCATGTGGTTATCAAAACAGCATATATCCTTCCGACCTTATTCTTCCCACACCCGTGGTAAGTCCATTGCTGCCCAATGTATGACTCATTTTATGCACCAATGTGGGGTACACAAAGATCATTCTCTCTTACGCTACAGGGGTGAACCTTGGCTACCTCAGTCCCTCTTCATCAGTAAAAGACAAAGACCGCCCATTTATAATATTGACTAAGCCTATCATGGGGATCGTGCCATTGTCTAGAAATGACGAATTGGGCCATCAGTAATCATGGTTGTGGCGGAGACGGACTTGGAGATATCCAAAAGTATACAAATATGCCATAGCAAGGCGTACCCTTCCTGGATGAAAGCCAGTGCAGATATCGAACTCATGCATCTGACATATTTGGATCATGTTTGGACCTTCTAAGCCCATCAAGGTTTTCATATAAGTCGACCCGTTATCATTTTAAAGCGTTCAATCAGATTATCGCGAGGTGTAAACTTGTCTCAGTTGAGAAGGCCCAATAGGTTTACACTTTTGCAATAAGGTGGCTAAATAACTTCAAATGATAGGGGGCCCAAACACAAGGTGGCCCATCGTCACTTTGAAATTTTTTGGCCCAATCATCATAAGATACAAACTCATCCCAGTTTAAGTGGCCCAATAAGTTCGTATCTATGACGAGAAGCCCAAATGGATCCAAGTGATAGTGGGCCCAAACGCAAGCATGGGGGTAGCTTCTATAGGACATATAACTATGGTTCATATGTGGGCTTACAAGGCTCTCATTGGCGAAAGGTTGCACACAACTAGGTCTCTCCATTTAAGGGTTTGAGTGACCACGTGAGCATGTTTTTTTTATACCATAGGGTACATGCCAACGAGTGATGGTTATCATCACATAATGATCTGCCGCCTTGAGTGAAAATGACTTCACGATACATGGTGCCATCGAGGGTAAGAAGGGTATGCAAAATAAATGAGACTTGGTTAACCAAAGCCAAAGCCACGGACACTACAAGACATTGTTTCGGGGCCGATTCTCTATCCCTAGTGGAGTCGCCATCTATAGGAGCGAAGTGGAGTTTACCGCTATGCCTATGATGTTCGGAGACCACGACACTGTTAGGCTAGCATCCCGTAGAGAGTACATATTAGCCCGCGGGGGACTAAATCGGAGAATGAAGGAGTTGCCACCCAGTGTGAACTGGGAAAGATTTAATGCCGCACTCACCCCTCGCAAGGGAAGACCTCAAACCCTTGGGTTCAGAATGGTCTCTTACTTATGCCAATATAATGTACGGGTTCACACAATGGTATAGTCAAGTCTTATGCAGTTCATGCAAGGTAATTCAAATAAGCACAGATTTGTACACCTATAAATATTAATATAAATAATATGGCTCCACGCAAAGATATAATTAAATCACTCATGCATAATATAAGGCGAGTGATTAATGAAATAAATTAATATGAATGATGTAAAATATAAAGAAGAGGAAAATTATAATGCAATATAAATAATTAATCACACACGCATATGCAAAATGAATAACTAAAGAAGTAAAAATGTATAAAATATAAAGAAAGAGGTCGACGCATATATGAGTATTTCCCGAGTGGCACGTGGAGTTGTATCCCAAGTACAAACCGTACTACCGTCTATTCGGATTCGGCTACAGAATTTACGTATGGGTTTCCATCCGATATATCGCAAGGGATAATAACACACATAATCATCAATGCAACGTGAACGAACATAAAAAATATAACCATGCATATACGGATAATCATTAACATGAACAAACATAAACAAAATAAAGGCGAAATAATAAAATAACAATAAAAGTGAATAAAAATAAGCAACAAATTGCCAAAGAATAAATGTAGCCAGAGATTTGGCTATTTTTTTATGTAGGGCTTCGCATACCCGGCTGGACGTATTTCACGTCCAGCCAGGCATGCAGTGCCCGAAACTATGAAAATAAATATGGTAAGGGTGCCCTCAGGTCTTACCTTTTAAGTTGCTTTTTCGAAAGTGCGTTAGGCCGTCGCCAGAAGGATTGAAGCTTGGTTTCAAGATTTCTGTTTTCTGGTTGCTGGTTCGCTATTTTTGGTTGCTGTTTTGCTATTTTTGGTTGCTGTTTCGCTGTTTCTGCTTCTAGTTCGCTGATTCTTGCATCCTTCATGCTGTTGGCTCGCTGCTCATGTCCAGGTCTGCACGTTTCTTCTCTCTGGTCGATGTTTCTGGTTGCTTTTGGTTCACAGCTGTTTTTGATTCATGGCTTTCACTGTTTCACGTTGCTTTTGGTTCATGACTCACTGGTTCACGGCTCACTGTTTCACATTTTTTTGCTTTGTTTTTTTTTGTTATTCCCATTTTTTTCTTGTTGTTTTTCAGTGATGCTCCCAAAAAAGAAGAAAATAACATTTTTTTCTCTTTTTTTTATGAAGACTTGGTCCATTTTATAATGATTTGAAGGGATCTCCAAATAGGGAAACAAATCATGTTTATTTGGGGAATATTTTATTAAATTATTTTAGGAATAAAATCTCATAAATTTGGTGATGAAGAGATCTCAAATATTGTTAATTTGGTAAGGATGGGATCTCAAATCTTTGTTAAGTTTGGCAAGTGTTTTGATGAGGGGATTTGGGCGTGCATGGGTATTGGGCCGTGTGGATGGGCTGCATGGGAGGTCTGAAGCTAAGGTTTGAAGCAGTAGCTGACTGAGCGAGTCTGAGGCTGGCTAGTGAGTCCAAATCCAATGAGGTGCTAATTTTGGAGGTTTTCCTTCTTTCTGGTATTCGTCTTTCGCAACTTCCATAACTTTTCAGGTAGTGTCTCCGTATGAGGTTCATCATTGGGCTCATACAAAAATGCAGTGTCTACAATAAGCATTTTATGCTTCATGGGTTTCTAGACGTGGGATAGCTTTAATATCATTTGATTTTCCTTATCAATGGGTGCACTTTGTGAGAAATTGTCATTCCCCCGAGCATCATTTTGAGCTTATCAATATACCATTTCGAAGTATTCCCGGCGGAGAATTTGAATTGCTCATGATCTCATCATTTCCATAAATGGATCCCACTTAAAATTGTGTTTCAAAATTGGAAAAATTATATATTTTCCAAAATTTTTCCAACAGTCCCCACATGAATGAAATTTGACAGAAATCATAAAATTGACAATAAAATATTTTTGACATCAATGATCAAGTTCAACAGATCGAAACTTATATGAGATAAGTAGATCTCAATCTTTGAACCTTCCATTGTAACAATATATTTACTTTACTATATGGGATAAGCATATCTCGATCTTTAGTTCATCGTAGGAATGGATAAGAGGGTAACCCACATATGAGAGTAGCCTCTATAGTGATCCAACAAGGTCTTTACAATTAGGTTGTCCCTTTAAACCTAGTTCTTGGGATCTCCAGTCAGCTAGATTTGGTTTTTCATTTATTTTGAACTATTATCTTATTGGTTTTAGTCTCATTCCCCTCGACGATTTCTCTACTGCTTCTTTATTTAACCCTTTGGTTAACAGATCCGTAATATTATTTTTTGACCTCATATAGTCAATAGAAATAATTTCAATAGAGAGTAACTATCTAATGATGTTGTGTCTATGATGAATATGTCTAGACTTACCATTATACATATTATTTTGTGCCCTACCAATTGCATATTAATTATCACAGTGTATGCAAATTACCGGCACATGCTTTGGCCATTTTGGGATACCTGTCAAAAAAATTTGCCACATATCTACTTCTTCACAACATTTATCCAATACAGTGAACTCTGATTTCAGTGTAGATCTGGCAATTACAGTTTATTAGTAGATTTCTACGATACGGCTGCATCTTCCAAGGTAACACGCATAGCCACTTGTAGACTTTGAGTTTTTCACTTCAAATATTCAGTTTGCATCACTATATCCTTCAAGTACATCCAGTTATCTAGTATAGTGCAATCTATAATCACGAGTAAACTAGAGGTATCTAAATACTTTCATTATAGCTTTCACATGTGATGAATATTAAAAAAGTGTATATTTAATAAAAGAGAAACTAATCATTTTATACTTTTAATTTCATTAATCCCCTTAATTTAACACATTTGTGAAATAAAAATTAAATTTATTTTTTATATATCTTTATTATGATATTTATTTCTTATGTAGGTGAAATAAATTTTTGATGCATAATTAGAAAAATGGACTTGGCATTTGGATTTTGGAAGCCAGAAACTTAAAAGGATATTCTAACAGAGTACAATTTCGGAAATTCCAATTTTATGCAATTTTCGTATTTTGGCCATAACGTTTTACTCCAATATCGGATTGAGGTTATTCCAGTTCCAGATGAAAGAAGACTCAAATATCTATAACTTTACTGCTTACAAGATTTTCTAGTTCTGAGGTTTTAAGACCGAAATTGATGAAAAATCTAAAATTTATTATAAAAAAAATTATGGTAGAGGGTTGCTATCCACCTTTCGGTGGATGCTCCCTATCTGTAATGGTTGACAATTGTAATTTGTAATTGTTGACAATTACAAGACATTTGTAATTTGTAATTATTGTTAATTGTAACTTGCAATTGTATGTGAAGAGGTGTTGACCACCTCTAGAAATAGTGGTGTTCTTCACCTCATTTCTTCCGCCTGGATTTCATAGTTTTCTCTGAAAATTTATGAAGTTCTAGTTCTTTTGTGTTTTATTTCTTAAGCTTTCTTGTAATTTCTTTTTCTTTCAGTAATAAATTTATGTGTGTTTTTATTCAAATTATGAGTAGTTAATTTCATCCTATTGGGGTAAAGAGTGAAGCTTTTAATATGAGAATATAGATTAATCTTACTCATATTATAATATATGATTTGTAATATAAAGAATAATATTTAATATAAATAAGGATTAATTATTGGCAAACTTTGTTATCGTCTATTTGGATGATTTTAATTATTTGGCATTATTGAGTACCTAATTGGACTTGTTATAGACAAATGTTATCACCACCTTTATGGCCGGTTTCATATGTTTTGACATAATTAATTTCTGAAATAAATTAATTGGATAATAATGACAATTTAAATATTATAAAAAATAAGATTTCTCTAAATTTGAAATATTAAAAGTGGATCCCCTAGTCACAATATTTTATTTTATTGTTGCAGTCTATTTTAAAATTGCCAATCATTTCAAATAATTCACTTTTTTTTTTAATTTTCCGACGTACTCAAAAAGTAATGCTTTACTCCCAAGTATAAAAGTGTCGAAGTAATAAAATAACCTGGTATGTTTGGGATCGATCCACATGAAATAAATTTAGTAAATCAAAATAACAATTCGAGTGAAATAAAAATGTTGGATTTGTTTGAAGTGATGGAAAATTTTAAATTGAACTACAACAATATATTAAAATATTGGGGCTATGAGATCCACTTTTAATATTTCAAATATAGAGAAATCTTACTTTTTATAATATACAAATTTTCATTATTATCCAGTTAATTTACTTCAGGAATTAAATATGCCAAAATATATAAAACCAGCCATAAAGATGATGATAACATTTTTTCTATAACAAGTCCAGTTAGGTACTTAATTTTGCCAAATAAATAAAATCAGCTATAAAGGCGGTATTAAAGTTTGACAATAATTAATCCAGATTTAAATTAATTATTCAGATTATAATTTATATATTATTGTGGACGTTGATTTTTGCTTGAGGTCTACAATCAGAATTCGTAGGAAGGGGCACTAGCGATCCTATAAGACAAATGTAGAGTGAGCGAGAGGTTCATACCCACCGGTGTGCCGTTGGTACTCTGACGCTTAAGTCAGTGGCGAAAAAGAGCAGAAAATAAGGAAGAGAAAGGTTCATAATTACCTTGACCTTCGTGAGAGCTCAAGTAAAAGTGCTTCAGCTCCAATCCCCTACAACTATGAGTTCTCCATCCTTTTATAGGGTGTGGAATTTGATGTCACATTTATGATGTGGGTCCTATTAATATGCTTAACCTTTCGTGTCAAAAATGGCTGATCACATGGAGGGTAATTAATTATGACAAATGCGTTTTTCAGTTTGGCTATTGGAAGGTCAATTTGTTATCTTGTAGGCTTTTCCTGGTCCATGGGCTTGAGAAGTGTTAAGATCCTTGGCCCATAAATTGGTTGTTTTAAAGGATTTGGGATCTATCTGACATGGGCCTTGATGAGTGGAAAATATATCAATATTTACCACCACTTTTACTTAATATTTTGTATAGTTTCTCGAGTTTTGTGAATATTTGATGTGTTTTGTGTTATTTTGTAGATAAATAAGATTTCAGGACTCAATGGAATCAAATCGGGCCCAAAACGGCGAAAAACGGATAAAAAAGGCAAAATGGAAAATTCATTGTTCACACGTCGCGACGCGCAACCACTTATGCATCACGACGCGCCTCAATTATTCAGCTGCCGACACACGTCATCACCGCGTCATCACGTGCGTCATCATCGCATCATCATGACGCCGAGCCAATAATACAGTCTACTGATAACTGCCATCTACTGTAGCACACGTCGCGACGCACTAGCCGTTTGCGTCGCGACTCGGCCTGTTTTTGGAGCCTATAAATAGAGGCTGAAATCAAAGGAATTGTTCATATTTTTTTCTGGGGAATTTCCTTAGAATACTAAGAAGAGAGTGTCTTGTTTGTTTAATTTCAGTTTTCTTGTATTTAATTTTTATTTTAAGTAATAAATCTTTCTTTGTTTTACTTAAAAGCATGAATATGTAACTTTTTTCTACTGGGGTGAAGGTGAAACTTTTATTATTATAATTTAGATTAATCTATTTTATTTTATAATATATAAATTATCTTAAAACCTGACTTAATGAGATACCGCCTTTATGGTCGGTTGGACTTAATTAAATTAATTTTAACCTGACTTAATTGGATATCGCCTTTATGGTCGGTTGAAATTAATTAAAATCTGACTTAAACATGATACCTCCTTTATGGTCGATTGGTAATATAACGTAAATTTATATATTATAATAAGAGAGATTTCTAGATTTGAAATAATAAAAGTGGATCCCAAACCCCAATATTTTATTTCATTGTTGTAATTTTTACTTTTTTTAATTTTCAATTACTTGCATGATATTTAGTTTATTTTTGTCTTTAATAGTCCTACATATGTGTCGTAACTAAATACGTTATCTAGGGTTGTATTGAAAACCAATATCAATGATTTAAAAAGTTGACTTTTCTTATGTCTTCTGTGATGTCTTGGTTTATTTATTGAGTCTAGTTCTTAATGCTTCTTGTTAATTGGCCACTAATAAGATTGATTAGGTAAACTTAAAATGAACTTGGAAAATGGATTTTAGGTTTAGCGTTAGACTCAATAGCTCAAGATCTCATACTCACCGTAGAGATTTCCTTACAGGATAAGAATATACATGTCGGGCGGGGGTAGCCATAATTGGAACTTAAACTTAATGAATTCAGAGTTTCTTCATTAACAAAGGAATATAGTTAGTTGGGTTACTTTGGGTGTTTGCATCTGACCATCGGAAGAGGCTTTTGCATAACTTCGTGTTCGAGGTTAATAAACTGACATATTACACAAGCATAAAGTAATCAACTCATCCTTAGAAAGATACTGATAGGATTCACAACCCTGGATATTTTCATATCATTGTTTAAAACTTAAAATCTACATTTGTTTTGTTTTATTTAATTGTTTTACAAAAAAAAACACCTTCCAACCAACAATCAAATCAATTAGATACTCGTAGATATTTAGCTTCATAAATTGATAGCATAGGTATTAAGTTCTCATGAGATCGATTCATTTTATAATACTTGAGCGATACGTGCACTTGCGTTACGTGTGTGTTTACCACCGATTAAGCCTGAGGTGAAAAGACGATTTTACCATTTGCCCAAATTTGACCCGTACAATTTGTCTCATACTCTCTAAGTCAATGACTTACTGGCTTGGAGATTATTCGACTAGTATGTCGTCTGGGGTATGTATAAAGCACACAAGCGTACCTGGACGTTGATGTCGTTTGGACCTGTCAAAGGTCATACCATGTTGATGGAGCCAAATAAACATCATGGATGATCCTCAGTCGATTAGATATGGACATTAATGTTGCTTGGACCTGTCAAAGGTCATATTATATTAATGGAACAAAATAAAAACATGGGATGATACTTGGTCGACCAGACCTAGGTGTTGATGTAACTTGGACCTAGGATGATCCTTGGTCGATCCGACATGGGATGATCATATAGTTTGGACTTGTCAAGAGCAACATCATATTTTAAGAAAATAGATAAGTGTTAGGAATGATCCTCAGTTGACTAGGTTCTGAACTTGACTTGAAATGAGCCATTGGGGGATGATCCGTCGACTGGACCAGATGAATGCCGAGATAATCTCTAGCCAACTGATCCTAAAGAGGACCATGAAAGTCTTCAATGTCGTCTGGACCAGATGAAGGTCCAGGCCTTGAACTTGAATCGACAGAGTCATTAGGGAATATTCCTATCGACTGGACCAGATGAAGGCTAGGACAATCTCAAGTCGACCAAACTAGCTAAAGATAGAGGGAGTCTTCAATGTCATCTGGACCAGATGAAGGTCCAGGTCTTGAACTCAACACGACTTGAGCCATTGGGGAATATTCTCGTCGACTGGACCAGTTGAAGGCCAAGATAATCTCCAGCCGACTGATCCTGAAGAGGACCAAGGGAGTCTTGAATGTCGTCTAGACCAGATGAAGGTCTGGGTCTTAAACTTGACTTGACATGAGTCATTAGAGAATGTTCATGTCGATTGGACCAGATGAAGGCCATGACAATCTCCAATCAACCAAACTAGTTAATGGTTTGGGGAGTCTTCAATGTCATATGGACCAGATGAAGGTCCAAGATCACATCCAGTCGACGCGACCTGTTGTGGGTCAGGAGGAGTCTCTAATGTAGTCTGGACCAGATGAAGGTCCAGGTCTTGATTTATGTCGTATGACATTACCTGTGAGCTTGAAACCACGAATCATGGTTCGCAACAAGGAAATAATACTTTTACCTGTCGTCTGGAGACTAGGTTGTCTGAACTTTTTGATAGAATTTGGAAGTTGGCCAATAAACTTGTTTGGCTTTGAAATTGCCTGCATGAAATTACTAATATGATTACAAGGAAGTGACGTTTATACCTGTCGATTGGAGACCATGTCAGTTAAGTCGGAGGGTGGTCCTTTGATGTCCTCTGAAACAGTGGTCCGACCATGTCGTTTGGGCTATATACGAGTCTTTGAGAGTCTTCACTCCACGATACCTAATAAAGATATATGAGAGTCTTCACTCTACTAGACCTGACGTTAGACCTGATGGAGGTCGAGTGACTTCGGTCGACTGGACCTGATGGATGTCCTCGTGGTTCTTCACTCTACCCGACGTGATGAAGGTTAGGTGACTCAGTCGATTGGACATGATAGAGGTCCAAGAGACTTTGGTTGACTGGACCTGATGGAAGTCTTCGGGGTTATTCACTCTACCTGACCCGATGAAGGTCAAAAGGCTTCGGTCGACTGGATCTGATGGATGTCCTCGGGGTTTTTCACTCTACCTGACCCAATGAAGGTTAAGAGGCTTCATTCGACTTGACCTGATGGCGGTCCAAGAGACTTCGATCGACTGGACCTAATGGAGGTCCTCGGGGTCCTTCACTCTACCCGACCTGATTGAGGTCCTCGAGGTTCTACACTCTACCTGACCGTCGAAGTTCTGGAGGTTTCGGTCGACTCGATCTGATAGAGGTCCAAAAGACTTCCTTCATAGGTTGGAGTTGATGGCAATCCATACATGTCATATGGAGAATATAACTATACTCTCATGTCAACTCGAAGAGATAACAACTCTTCCATGCAGTCTGGAGTAGATGATAGTCAATTCATGTCGTATGGAGTTGATGATAATTCATTCATGTCGTTCGGAGAATATGAATATCCTTTCATATCGTCTGGAGAAAATGATTATCGTTTCATGTCGTCTGGAAGAGATGGCAATTCTTCTATATAGTCTGGAGTATATGACATTCCATCATTGTCGTCTGAGGAAAATGATAATCATTTCATGTCGTATGAATGAGATGATAATTCATCCATGTCGTATGGGGAATATGGCTATCCTTCCACATCATTGGGAGTTTATGGCAATCATTCCATGTAGTATGGGTCTGTGGATCCATCATATAGCCTAATGTTTAGGGGATGAACTTCCATGGGAGTTCTATGGAAGTGATGGTCGGCTCGACTTTTACTCATTAGTATTATGACACCAGGTAGACTGGATAGAATTGCTTCTTTGAACTCATGTATTTCCTTGCATATGAAGGAGGTGACTTGCTGGGCTCGGTCGGTTGGTGAGATATGGTGACTTCTTTGGTGATGTTGGAGGTAATTGTCTGGTGGTGGATTGTCATTGGCCATATTGTTGAATGCGTCCAAGAGATTAGATTGAATGACAAGATTATTGGGGCGATCTGTAGCCTCTTGTCGTTGGGAGGTGAAATAAATTTGTTCCAATTGCTTCTAGATATTAATATTGGAGCTTCGTATGGATGAGTTTTCCTCCTCTAAAAATCATAACCGTTCTTGGAGAATGGCCAACTGAGCGGCCAATGGGTCTGGTGTCTGCTCGCTTCTTGAAGCCATGAGTAGCTATGTTTGTAAAGATCATAGACTGAGAAATCTTCGTTTGCTATAAATTGCTAAGGCCCTACGGTGGGCGCCAAATTATGGATGCTGGTTTTCGCCTGAGGTCCACAATCGAGAATTCGTCGGAATAAGGCACTAGCGATCCTGTAAGAGAAATGTAGAGTGAGCAGAGAGTTCCTACCCACCGGTGTGGTGGGTACCGTCGGCACTCTGACGCTCAAGTTATTAGTGAAGACGAGCAAAAAATAAGGAAGAGCAAGGTCAAGGTTACCTTGACCTCCGTAGACTGCCGTGAGGGCGGTGGGCTAATGTTTAGAGGGCGAAATGCTTTGAGAGCTCAAGTAAGAGTGCTTCATCTCCAATCCCTCATAGCTATGAGTTCTGCATCCTTTTAAAGGGTGTGGAATTCGATGTCACATTTATGATGTGGGCCCCATTAATATGCTCAACCTTTCGTGTAAAAAACGGCTGATCACGTGAAAGATAATTAATTATGACAAATGCGTTTTTTGGGTTGGCTGTTGGAAGGTCAATTGGTTGTCTTGTAGGCCTTTCCTGTTGTATGGGCCTGAGAAGTGTTAAGATCTTTGGCCCAACCTTGGCCCATGAATTGGTTGTTTGAAAGGATTTGGGATCTATCTGACATGAGGTCTGAGGTGAAAAGACAATTTTACCTTTGGCCCAAATTTGGTCCGTACAATTATAATATAAATAATATTAATCTATATTCTCATATTAAGAGCTTCACTCTTTACCCCAGCAGAATGAAATTATCTACTCATGATTTGAAGAAAAACATACATAATTTTATTACCGACAGAAAAAGAAATTACAAGAAAGCTTAAAAATTAAACACACAAGACACACACTCTCAAATTCTGCAAGAGAATTTTGAAAGAAAACATAAGGAAAAATGTGAGGTGAGAACCTCTATTTATAGTAGAAGTGCTCATATCTCAATTATTAATTACAACTTTCGAAATCAAATATAAACAATAAACTTTAACTAATTAAATTTTTTATTTTTCTTTTTTTTTCCTTTTTTTTATTTTTTTATTTTTTTATTGATAATTTTGCAAACATTATCACAATCCACCTAAAGTAGATTATGACATTTCAACTTTTATTTTTTTATTTTTTTTATTTTTTAAATTTTAAATTTTTACTTTATTTTTAATAATTAAAATTACATGCAACACACATTGATGTCTTCACCAATTTCGACCTTGAAAACGTCATAACTAGAAATTTTTGTAAATAGAAAAGTTGTAGATATTTGAGTCTTCTTTCATATGGAACTAGAATCGCCTCAATCCGATATCGGAGTAAACATTTATGTCCAAATTATGAAAATCGCATAAAGTTGGAATTTCCGAAATTGTACACTTTTAGAATGCCCTTTCAAGTTTCCGGCCTCAAAATCCAAATATCACGTCCATTTTTCTAGTTATGCATCCAATTTATTATTTCACATACATAATAAATGAAAATCATAATAAAATATATACAACATAAATTTAATTATTATCTTACAAATGTGCTAAATTATGGGGATTAATAAAATTATAAGTGTAAAATGATTAGTTTCTCTTTTATTAAGTGTACACTTTGTAATGTTCATCACACCCCCAACATGCTTATTACTAGTCCCTAGTAATTTAAGTGAAAACTAAAAAAAAAAAAAAAATTCTTATCCAATTCAGCAATTGTCTTATTTCTTTCTAAATTATCAAATATGTAAATTCTTCTGTACTTTTTACCCTTCTCCTGTACTTTTTACCTTTCTCCATACACACATAAAATAAGATATCAATCAATTCATTGTGCCCACAATATTCACAGGTCTTGTTGAAAAGAGAGTAATATTTTTGTCCTAAAGTTATATCATAGTTCACACCTTTTTGGGGTACTAGTGTTGGTTCTAAGCTAGAGTTTGTTGAGGCAGCACATGAATTGGGTAGAGTCATAGCTGAAAGGAATATACACTTAGTGTGTGGCGGTGACAATCTTGGACTAATGGGGTGCATTTCAAGGACCGTACAGGAATGAGGTAGTCAAGTTCTGGGAATCATCCCAAAACCTTTGGCAGATGCAAATCTTATAGGACCATCAAACGTAGAGGAACTTATCGTACCAGGTATGTCTGAACGACTGGTTGAAATGATTAACCATGCTGATACTTTTATTGCTTTGCTAGGTGGCTTGCGCACGATGGAGGAAATTTTTACAGTGCTATCTTGGGCGAACTTGAAAATACACCTGAAACCAATTGGACTGTTTAATGCTGATGGATTTTATGATTTTCTTTATGTGTTTCTTAATGATGCCTGGAGAAATGGGCTCATGTCAAAACCAGTAAAAGAAATCCTCTTCACGGCCAAAACTGCTCATGATTTAATTGTCCAAATCTTAGCATTTGAACCACAAATTGACCCTATCTGTTCCAAGATAAAATGGTCTGATAATGATCGTGGTAAAAAGCGTCGGATAAATCTGGATCTTAACCATTAATTTTCACTTTAGATGTAGAATTACAGCTAACCAGGTATTATTTTCTAAACTCTTTTTCTATTTTTTAGACATTGGGAACAATGTCTCAATTAGGTTTGAGGGAGGGGAATGGTTAACTAGTATCTTGTTTTTATTGTGTTGTTTTTATTTGATTTTTAGTCAAAAATTTTCAAAAAAAATTCAAAAAAATTAAAAATTTTAAATAAATAAATTTTTTAATTTTTTTTTGTATTTTTAACTTGACTAATCAGGTGAAATTGGTGTGAGATATATGTGTAAGGAATTTCCACTCTTGAGACGTATCTCAACCTATTTCGTAACAAGTTAATTTTAAATTATTTCATTTTGAATTATTTAATTTGTGAATTCTCCATAAAATTGACTAAAATGGATCTTCATATGCTCAGTTAACAGGTATTATCAACATGCATGGTAACATACGGCCATGAGTTGTAATTCAAAAGTTTGTAATATTCAGTGCTCTACTTTAATTGGATGAAGCATCTAAAAAAGCGATGGAATAAAAAAAATTAACATCTAAGATCCGAGTAATTAAGTCCGTATGGGTGTTTTAATATCTAGTGCCCTAAAACCAACTAGTTTGGGAGCCACTGGCCCAAAGCTCGCTACATGGATTGAAGATGTTATAAAAAAAAAAGAGAAAGATATCTGAAATCTGAGTTATTAAGTCTGTAAGGGTGTCTTAACACCTAGTGCCCTAAAGCCAACTGGCTTGGGAGTCACTGACCTAAAGCTCGCTACATGGATTGAAGATATTGTAAATAAGAAAATCAGAAAACAATTCCATTGCAAAAAAAGTGTGAATTCTGATATAACTTTTGGATAAAAATATTACTTTCTTTTCAACTACGCTTATGAATATTGTGGGCACAATGAGTTGATTAATACTTTGTTGGTTGTGTATATGGAGAATGGTAAAAATAATAGGAGAATTTACTTATTTGGTAATTTAGAAAGAAAAAAAATAGTAATTAACTTGGATAAGAAGTTTCATTTGTTTAGTCACTAACTTGTTTATTCTCTTTTCTTTTGTCTTTTTACTTTTATGTGCATTAGATTGACGTTTGTGGGTATCGTTGCTGTAAGCCCTCATGAGACTACAACCTCATCCACTACGGACACCTAGGGGTTTAAAGGCTGGTTGCATATGCTAAATGCAACAGTAATCCATATGAACGTGGCTTAGTTTGATTTCATTTTAAAGTTGTTTATTGCATTTTATTTTGATGTTTTGCTTGAGGACTAGCAAAATGTTAGGTTTGAGGGTGTGATAAGCGGTAAATATATCAGTATTTTTCGTCCATTTTGACTTAATATTTTGTATAGTTTCTTGAGTATTGTGAATATTTTGATGTGTTTTGTGTTATTTTGTAGATAAATAAAAAAACAGGACTCTCCGGAATCAAATCAAGGTTTAAACAGCAAAAATCGGATGAAAAATCGCAAAATTGGAATTCTACATCGCGACGCGAAACACTTCTGTGTCACGACCGCTAACATGCGCCAGACACATGTCAAAATCAGAGAAACTCGCTATCATGCGCACTTGCTAAAATGCGTCTGCCACGTGTCAACATCACATCAATCTTAATAACGTGCGCCAGACACGTGTCATCATCCCATGCTGCCGATAATACACGTCATTGCTTACGTCCGCGTCGCGACGCGAACAACTTTACGTGTCACGATGCCAAGCCAATTATTTTGCCGAAAGCCACGTGTCAAGATCCTGTTGTGGCAGAAATTTACCTATAAATCGAAGCTAAAATCAGAAGGAAAATTCATACATTCTTCTGGGGATTTCCTTAAGAATACTAAGAAGATTGTAACTTGTTTGTTTATTTAGAACTTTCTGTATTTAATTTATTTATTTTATGCAATAGTACTTTCTTTATTTTACTTTTCAGTTTTATTTTTACTTTTCAGTATGATGAGGTAACTCCCCTCTGCTGGGGGTGAAAGGTTAAGCTTTTATTACTAATATTTAGATTAATCTCCCTTAATTATAATATATAAACTATTTAAAACCTGAATTAATGGGATACCGACATTATGGTCAGTTGGACTTAATTAAGTTGATTTTAACCTGACTAAATTGGATACCGCCTTTATAGTCGGTTGGAATTAATCATAAATCTGACTTAATCAGGATACCGCCTTTATGGTCGGTTGGTAATGTCATGCAAAATTTATATATTATAATAAGGGAGATATCTAAAATAGAAGTAATAAAAGTGGATCCTCTAACCCCAATATTTTATTTTATTGTTTATTTTATACCTTCGGCCTCTCGCAGGATAGGAGAAATATTTAAGGAGAAATTTACAGAGGAGGGCACGGGGTGGACTAAAGTGCCTAAAGACATAAAAGAGTATTATTGTGATGAATTTCAGGTATATTATTATTATATAATGTATTATTTGTTATTGTTGATTACTAATTATTTATTCACATTATTTTTAATTTTTTACAGAAATTTTATCAGTGGGATTCTGCGCATGCGGTCGCTGTTAGGACTACATGGAATCATGTGTGTCAGCATCGATATAATGATAAAGTCTGTAAATGGCGCTATAAATATAAAGAAGGAGGGAAGCCACTCTGCGTTCCGGATAATGTTTGGAATAAATGGCAGGAGTATTGGAGTAGTATAAAGTTTAAATTAAAATCTCAGCAAGCATCAAAAAATAGAAAGACTGAGAATGCTGGAGAAAGATCAGGTGTTTCTAAACACACCGGTGGCTCGAAGTCTACCATTCAACATTCTATTGATATGGTTAGATTTTTTAAACATGCGAATATTTTTTATTACTTTTATTAAACTTATTTAGTAATTCTTTATTTTTTAAATAGGAATCTCAGTTAGGACGTGCACCCACGGGCTATGAGGTGTTTAAGCATATGTATACAAAGAAGGATGATACTTTTGTTGACAAGAGATCGAGCGACATTAATGTAAATTTATGTTTATGAATTAAATATTTTTTTTCTTTTCAAAATCATTTTTCCTTCCTTATATATATTTTTATTAATGGTAGGCTGTTGTGGAGCAAATGGTAGCGATTGCATCTCAGTTTTCAGAGGAGTCTGGTGAGCCTGAGACTTAGCCCGACACCAATCGCCTATACTTGGATGCCATTGGAGTGGATACTAAGAAACGCCGAGTATACGATCTCGGCTCTCTTGCATCGCTTTCATATCTAGATTCGTTATGCAGCTCAGGTAGATCGTACTATAATACGACTTTTGATGATACAGTTGAGCAATGGGTACAAGAGCGAGTTAGGATTGAGATGCAGAATATACAACAACGACTGTATGAAGAGCAACAAAAGAGAAATGAAGAGACGTTTGATCTCAAACAGAATATGACAGAGATGGAGTGGTATTTTCAGATGATGAAAGACTTTAGTTCACAGCCTTCCTCTTCAGGTCCACCTTATCCTCCGACTAATTGTGAGCAGAGAGATAAAGATGATTAGCTTATATGTTTTTTTTTTTTATGTTGTACTTTTTTAAACATGATATAATACAATTTTTATTTTACTATTTGTTGTGTTTATTTTATAATTTAAGTAATTAATATATTTATTTTATAATTTTACGTACTAATATTAATAATATTGGTTAAAAAAAAATTAATTTCTTAAAAAACTTAAAAAATAATAATTTTATAAAAAAATAACAATTTTATAAAAAAAAAATTCGTAGGAATTAGAAACGGATATTAGAGACGGACTTTCTGTTTCTAAATCGGATTAGAAATGAAATTTCCGTCTCTAAACAATAGCGACGGAAAATTCCATCGCTAATTTTAGAGACGGAATATTCCGTCACTATTTAGAGACGTAATATTCCGTCTCTATTTAGCTTCCGTCTCTATTCCTTCGCTATTTAGCGACGGAATTTTCCGTCTCTATTTAGCGACGGAATTTCATTCCGTCGCTATTGTTTTGCGACCAATAAAATAGAGACGGAATTTGTCCGTCTCTATTCCGTCGCTAACTGTCCAGTAGCGACGGATTAGCGACGGATATTTCCATCTCTAATTCACAGTTTTCTTGTTGTGTGATCATTGACATTTTCTTCTTCTTCTTTTTAATAAATTAATCTATACTAAGCGAGTAGATCATTGACATTTTTATTTTTTAGTTGAATAGAGGAAAAAAATTAAGCACTGCGAAAATGAGTTTGGTTTCGTTATAAGAGTTGAGGAGGAGTTTGGTTGTTTTATTCTGTAATATTTGAAATGGGAGAATTTTTCTTTCTTTTACATTTTTTTTCCCGTTTTGAAATAAGAGAATAAAAATTTTCCATCATATAAAATAGTTGTTTTTTTGGATCGGTCAGAAATTAATATTTTATGGATTCCTCATACATATAATATTACTAGTTCTAATTAATTAGTTTGGGTGAGCTATTTCAACTTAATTTTTTTTTTTTTTTTTTTATTAAATCTAGACATCAAAAATTGAAAATTTATTTAAGTTAATTTAATGATAAATATTAGAAGTCAAAATACTCAAAATAATATTTGATTATGTCAATTCATCCATAATGACCGATAATTTGATGTCTAAATTTATGTAAAAAAACAATAAGTTGAAACTTGAAGGAGCTGGCCCCACCCAATTAATATTGTCTTGGACTGGTTCCAAATGCAATTAAATACTTGCAGCATGGTATAATTTAATCTCTTTGCTATATTAAGATAACACAATAAATCCAGACATGTAATTGATTCCTTTAGTCAAATTAAGGAGAGGCCAGGCAGAATTGAAACATTCAGCAGGTTCAAGTTCTTGAGTTTGATTATGAACTTCTGGTCAAAATATGCAAAAAAAGATAGAATTAAGCAATAATAGATATTAATATATAAGTTAGCTAAGAGCTACCAATTTTATAACCTTCACAAGGCACTGGCAAATAAATTCATAATTGCAATCACCGCAGTAATGCTATTCTTCCTCTTGCTTGGACTATATGATCGAACACAGCCGAATCGCCAATGCTTTCTAATTTGATAATTCTCTTGTTCTTTTTGTAAAGTTCACCTTGCATTTGTGGATAATTAGCATTTATTACAATCATCATTAGTGAATTAAATATGTTATTGTAATCACCCTAACCACTTATTTAGTGGATAATTATGTCAACCACTCCACTAATTATTGTTAAGTTAGAAGACAAGTCATTGTCTATAAATTAAGATATCATTTGAGAGTTCAAGCATCCCAACAATAGTGTAAACTCCACGTCAAGAGAGCTTAAAGAGTGGAATTAGAGTTTTTTGTATCAAAATTTGTAATCTTTTTAAATTCTATTTTAGTAGTAATAAAAAGTAAATTTTACTAATAAACACTCTTCAGTGATTAAAGAATCACAACACTTTTAACTATGACTACTTCCAATTACAGTGCAGGAGTATGCATACTCATGCTATATAAGGATGATAATGTGTATGGATATTTTGAATATACGAAATTATTCAACTAAAAAAGTATTGATACCTAAAATTTAATAGACGATGAGTATCGGATATTTGATATCCGAATTTTTTTTATCGGTTTTAGATCTCCAGTATCTGATCAATAAATTAATAAATAATAATAAGTTAAAGTATTGCATTATTACATGTCAATTGTCATAGAATTAAAAGAAAAATGAGGGAATCCTTCTAATGATTAACTAAACGAATCCCTTCCGATGGTTTGAAATTAAGGAAAAAAAAACACATATTCTTTACGATAAGAACAAAAATATTTATAATAAAACCTCTATAAAGATTTTCGTTTAATTTTAAAACATCTAAAATTTTTTTGTTTAATTTTGCTATTTTTCCTTAGTGTTCAGTATCTTTCCATATGTACTCAATCAAGGACTGCTAGCAACACTCTCCCACATATGTAGGAGTGCATTGCACTCTTTAGTTCTTTGTTTGACACTTATCAATTTTTTAGTTTTGTGCGTAGTTTGATTAAGAAAATTTTGTAATTCAAAAGTGTTGGAAATTCTAATAAATATTCATTAAGGGTAAATCTGTCTTTTTTTATAGCATTGGGTGTTTGTGAGGGGTACAACCCTTTGGAGGGTTGCACCCCACCCCAAAGGGTGCCCTTCATGCCTTATAAAAGAAGGCTTTATATCCAATACAAAGACCGAGAGAAAATCCGAATTTGAGGAGATATTTATTTCTTTTTGTTTGGTTTGAGAGAGAGTTTCACCATATTCTCAGTTCAAATACTTGTTAAGGAGTGCTCATTGGACAAGAAGGAACCAAGTTATCCTGGGAGAACATTGGCTAACTGTATCCGTAAGCACCTGTGACGGGGCCAATAAGTTCTTAAGGACAGAGAGATCTCGACTTGGATTCACTATCACATAAAAAAGAATCAGGTTTTTCTGGTTTCAATCTTTTAGGGTTTTGCATGAAAAGTGGATCTAGGTTTCTGTTTCCGGTTTGAATTGTTGTATAGCATGTTATTGGATGTTTAATGACATTAAACCAACGACAATCTTAAGAACTTATTGGATTCTAGTGTTGTTAGATAGTAATTTGCATGCTAGGGTAGAAAACCTTCTGGGAAAATACGAACTGTGCATGAAAAACCTGTAGGGCGTTCGAACTCCCGACACACGCGAAGGCAAAAATCTGATAATTCGTAAGAACGTTCGAACGCATCTTCAAACGCAACTCGAACGTAAGCCTTCTGCCTAAGAACGTTCGAACGCGTCCTAAACGCAACTCGAACGCAAATTTTCTGGAATCATTCTGTTCGAATGCGTTATCAAACGCTACTCGAACGTGAACTCTCTGGAAACACTTCGTTCGAACGCGTTGTCAAACGCAACACGAACGCACCCACACTGCCAGTCTCATTCGAACGTATATACGAACACGACACTAACGAAATAGTCCTGTAATTATAATAAACTGCACACTTTTTAATATTAACTTAGTAAATCATATACTGTAACACATTAATCTTGGTAGTATAGATTTAAGTTATTATTAGGTTGTTCAATTATCACAAGCATACACATAGTGATAAAGTTGAAGTTGATTGTGTATTGCAAACTTGGGTGAGAATTTAAAGTGTAATCATACACAAGAAATTCCATCCAATCTTGATTGACACTTACACATATCTACACATATTGTATATTGTCTGCACTATTGAATAAAGTGTAGTTCTGGGTTTGAATTGCTAAAAAATCATATTGAAAAAGTGTTTAAAGAATATTCTGTCAAAAAGGCGATAAGAGCCTAAGTGGTCAGGGATTTAAGTGGTTACTCTGGACCCCCCTCGTCCTCTGGGAATATTCATTTTTTCATTTTTCTAAAGAATCTTTAGTTAAAATTCAAGGACTTGTGTTTATTGGAACCACCGTCCAATAGAACAACAAGTGGGAACCTAGTATATCACTTTGAACAGGATCATTCGTTGATCGTTGTGCAATTCGTCTTTTGTAGACTAATTGACCCATTTTGGATTTTCCAGTTACAAATGGCTAGTGGAAACATCACAATACCGGTCTCTCATGGAGAAAAGCCGGAGAAATTTGGTGGGGCAAATTTCAAGCAGTGGCAGAGCAAAATGCTGTTCTACATGACAACTCTCCAGTTGGCTAAATTCCTCAAAGATCCTCCGGGTCCTGTGGAGGGTGAATCTGAAATGGCCAAGGAAGAGCGAGAACAGACTTGGATGTCTGGAGACTTTTTATGCAAGAACTACCTTTTGGGTGGTCTTGACAATACCCTGTATAATGTGTACCAAGGCATGACTTATGCGAAGATTCTCTGTGAATCTCTCGAGAAGAAGTATAAAATCGAGGATGCCGGACAAAAGAAATTTGTCATGGGTAGATTCTTAGACTACAAGATGGTAGATTCAAGGACGGTGATGTCTCAGTTGGGTGAACTACAATTGATCATTCATGAAATACTGGATGAGGGTATGAAACTCTGTGAGATGTTTCAAGTTGCCGCCATAATTGAAAAGTTACCTCCATCATGGAAGGACTTCAGAAGCTATTTAGAAACACAAAAAGAAGCAGATGAGCTTTGAAGACCTTAGTGTTCGATTGAGAATCGAGGAGGACAACGAGATGTCCGAGAAGGCCAGCTACAAGACTATGGAGTCTAAGGCCAACATCATTGAGGGTGTGAAGGGTAGCAAGAAAAGAAAGAACAGTGGAGCTGATTCTTCGAACAAGAAGTTCAAGGGGAAATGCTACAACTGTGGAAAGAGCGGTCATATGTCAAAGGACTGCAGAAATAAGAAGTCTCAGGACAAGGGCAAGAAAAAGAAAAATGAGGCCCATGTCACTGAGGGTGAGCAGCTGACTGATAATATCTCAGAGATGGAACTATCAGCAGTGGTAACCGAAGCCAACATAGTTGGGAATCCGAGGGAATAGTGGGTAGACACTGGGGCTACTCGTCATATCTGTGCAGATAGCAAGATGTTTTCCATGTACCAGAAGGTCGATGGCGGCGATCATCTAACAATGGGAAACTCGTCTACCTCTCAGGTGGTTGGACAAGACACAGTGGTTCTGAAGATGACATAAGGAAATTAGCTAACATTGAGAAATGTACCGCACGTTCCGGATATTCGGAAGAACTTGGTCTCGGATTCTCTTCTTAGTAAGGCTGGTTTTAAGCTAGTATTTGTTTCTGATAAGTTTGTAATGACAAATAATGATATGTATGTAGGAAAATGTTACATAACTGAGGGCCTTTTCAAACTAAATGTAATGACTGTTAATCGTACGAATAATAAAGCTAGTACTTCTGCTTATATTATTGAGTCACAAAATATATGGCATGGGAGGTTAGGACATGTTAATTATGATACCATGCGTAAATTAATTAACATGGACCTTATACCTAAAATTGTAATTGATAGCCAACATAAGTGTGAGGCATGCGTTGAAGCAAAAATGCATCGAACATCATTTCATTCTGTTTAACGCAGTTCTGAACCTTTAGAACTTGTCCACACTGACGTGTGTGACATGAACATTGTGCAAACAAGAGGCAGTAAAAAGTACTTTGTCACTTTTATCGATGACAGCACAAGATTCTGCTATGTGTACTTGCTGAGAAGCAAAGCAGAAGCTATTGAGAGCTTTGTACACTATAAGAGCGAAGTTGAAATTCAACTTGGCAAGAAAATCAAAAGAATCAGGAGTGATAGAGGTGGTGAATACGTTTCACCATTCAGTGAATATTGTTTTTTGGGCGGAATTATTCACGAAACCACTACTCCTTATTCTCCTCAACAGAACGGAATTACGGAACGCAAAAACCGAACGTTGAAGGAAATGATGAACGCCATGTTGACAAGTTCGGGTCTACCCCAGATCTTGTGGGGGGAAGCCTTGCTTTCCACGAACCATGTTCTAAACAAGCTTCCTCACAGGAAGTTGGACAAGACACCATATGATTTGTGGAAAGGTTTCGTACCTTCCTACAAATAACTAAAAGTGTGGGGGTGTCTTGCCAAAGTAATGGTTCATAAACCTAAGAAGGTTAGAATAAGACCCAAAACTGTTGATTGTATATTCATTGGATATGCTCGCAACAGTAGTGCATATCGATTCTTGGTACACAAGTCGGAGATTCCTGACATCAATCCGAACATGATAATTGAGTCAAGGAATGCGACATTTTTTGAAGAGACGTTTCCTTACAAGGAAAGACAGAGAATAAAGTCTCTCAAAAGAACAGTTGATACTGTCAAGGACAGTGATCATGTTGACCAAGAATCAGATCAACGTGTAAATGCTGAGACAATCGAGCCTAGACGTAGCAAAAGAGCTAGAACGTCTAAGTCGTTTGGTCCCGATTTTCTGACATACCTGTTAGAAAATGAGCCTCAAAGCTATAAAGAAGCTATGGCTTCTCAGAGGCGCCTCTTTGGAAAAAGGCTATTAACAGTGGATTGATTCAATCCTACAGAACCATACATGAGAGTTGGTTGATCTTCCACCAGGTTGTAAGCCGCTGGGCTACAAATGGATATTCAAAAGGAAGATGAAAACAGATGGATCAATAGATAAGTACAAGGCGAGACTTGTCATAAAAGGTTATAGACAAAATGAAGGCCTTGATTACTTTGACACCTATTCACCAGTGACTCGTATCACATCGATAAGAATGGTCATAGCCATATCAGCTATATTTGGTCTTGAAATACATCAAATGGATGTAAAGACGACATTCTTGAATGGTGATTGGATGAAGAGATTTACATGGAACAACCAGAAGGGTTTAGTGTTCCTGGACAAGAACAGAAGGTGTGCAAACTTGTAAAATCCTTGTACGGATTAAAACAAGCACCTAACAATGGCATGAGAAATTTGACAAAGAAATGTTGTCAAGTGAGTTCAAAACCAATGAGTGTGATAAGTGTGTGTACACCAAATCAACTCAAAAATGATATGTCATTGTGTGTCTCTATGTAGACGATATGCTGATAATTGGTAGTAATCATGAAATGATTCAGTCTACCAAAAATGTGTTATCCAGCAGATTTGATATGAAAGATTTGGGAATAGCTGATGTGATCCTAGGAATTAAGATTTCTAGGACATCAGACATATATATATTATCTCAGACTCATTATATTGAAAAGATACTTGATAAATATACCAAAGGGGATCTAAATGTGGCTAGAACCCATGTGGACCTAACTCTTCATCTATCAAAGAATACTGGTTCAAGCGTATCGCATTAGAGTATTCGAGAATCATCGGAAGTCTGATATATCTCACGAATTGCACACGACCTGATATCGCTCAAGCTGTGAACCAGCTTAGCAGATATACGAGCAATCCAGGACATAACCACTGGAAAGCCATAGTAAGAGTGTTGAGGTATCTGAGAGAAACTTCAAAATATGGGCTATATTACGAGAGATATCCTGCTGTACTAGAAGGATACAGCGATGCTAATTGGATATCTGATACGGTGGATTCCAAATCTACGAGTGGGTTTGTTTTCACACTTGGTAATGCAGCTGTGTCATGGAAATCCTCGAGGCAAACATGTATTGCCCGGTCTACTATGAAATCAGAGTTCATAGCGTTAGATAAAACAGCGGAAGAAGCAGAATGACTTAGAAACTTCCTGGAGGATATTCCTAGTTGGCCCAAACCGATGCCAGCGATTAGTATACATTGTGACAGCCAATCGGCTATTGGGAGAGCCCAAAATATAATGTATAATGGTAAGTCTCGACATATACGTCGGAGACATAATACCATACGTCAACTGCTCTCAAGTGGCATAATAACGATTGATTATGTTAAGTCGAATGAAAACCTAACGGATCCACTAACTAAAGGTTTACCTCGAGAGCAAGTTGAGAAGTCATCGAGGGGAATGGGCTTGAAGCCTATAATCTAAGAATTGTCACTGTGGAAACCCAACCTAGCTAACTGGAGATCCCAAGATCTAGGTTCAAAAGGGACAACAGAAACTTTTTGCAATTCAAAACAAGCACTGAAGAGTTTGTACTCTTTCCCATTCCGATAATGACGCTGAGTGCTGTCTGTCATTGGTTAAGATAAGCTAAGACTTTTAATGATCACTATATTAGGAGATGAGTCCTAATGGGGGTAAAGACAGATTACCTCTTCATAGTAGATCACCTATTTCAAGTAAGAACTGAGGCCGCTTCCATGGGAACCTTTAAAGGCGGGTTACCCTAAAGTGCTTGATGAATCCAGGACCGTTGTTCAGGGCCTAAATGAACACAACCGTAGAACGGGAAAATGATCGAATTAAAGCTGTGTGTTGGCAATTGTCTTGGTTTACACAAACGGCGGAACAGTTCAAGACTATGGGTCACTAGTTTGCCAAGTAAATCCGATTGTCACTCACTAGGAAAGGTTCAAGGCGAAAACTACCTATTTCGATGCAGCTTTAGTTCATGGTAACTTTCTCAAGTGTCTCCATGAATATTTGAAGAATTGTGGGGGATTGTTGGAAATTCTTATAAATATTCATTAAGGGTAATCTATCTTTTTTATAGCATTGGGTGCTTGTGAGGGGTACAACCCTTTGGAGGGTTGCACCCCACCCCATAGGGTGCCCTCCATGTCTTATAAAAGAAGGCTTTATATCCAATACAAAGACAGAGAGAAAATCCGAATTTGAGGAGATATTTATTTCTTTTGTTTGGTTTTGAGAGAGAGTTTCACCATATTCTCAGTTCAAATACTTGTTAAGGAGTGCTCATTGGACAAGAAGGAACCAAATTATCCTGGGAGAACATTGGCTAATTGTATCCGTAAGCACCTGTAACGGGGCCAATAAGTTCTTAAGGACAGAGAGATATCGACTTGGATTCACTATCACATCAAAAAGAATCAGGTTTTCTGGTTTCAATCTTTTAGGGTTTTGCATGAAAAGTGGATCTAAGTTTCTGTTTCCGGTTTGAATTGTTGTATAGCATGTTATTGGATGTTTAATGACACTAAACCAACAACAAAAAGGTTATAATTTGAAATTATACACATAAAAAAAAAAATTATTGACGATTGTTTTTCGTTTCAGGGGTGATTTTAAAAAATCTACTCATCGAATAAATCTCCCCCAAACAATGAATTTGTTTGGTTAATTGGGAACCAAAAGCAAACTTGGCAAGCAAATAAGAAATCATAGGGAAAACAAATGATTAACGTGGTTCGGTGGAGAGTGACTCCAACCTACGTCCACGAGAGGAAAAAAGTGAATTTTTATTACTAGCTCAGGTCAAACCAACCTGATATCTCTCTTTATCACTAAGCTTTTAGTGCTCTTTTACAAGTTGTGAAAATAAAAAATAGCCAACCCTTGAAATTGAGTTTTCAACCCCTTTATATAAAATATACTGTTATACTAACTCGTGACGTCAGCCCATCACTCTCGCCCATACTCCTCTCCCCAATTACTTGGTAAATAGTGGCTCTGGCAGTCTGACTGTGTGCAGCAAGAGTGGATAAAAGGCTAACGAATTCGGACCCATGGCCCCGCGGCTTGCAAGGCCTCCTCCATCTGAATTGTATGGGCGTGCCGAAGCTTAGAGTTCAGTATTTTTGTTGGTCCTTGTTGGGTTTTCTAGCTTTTGAGTCTTGCGATGGACTTTTTTTTGATTCGCGGTGTTTTGCTTTCCATGTGTTTATATTTGTTTATGTGGCTTCCTCCACCCGAAGTGAGTTTGAAATAAATTTTCCTTTTAAAAAATATGCTTGCACTCAATCTGTATACTTGCTCGTTATGTGGATTGGCGACAACCACATAATATTAGGGCTTTCAAATTATGTATTTGGCATCTTTATAAGTAGAGTAACACTACTTTTTCCGAAGTAAATTTTGATTTCATTTTAGTATAGATAAAATTTTTTTATCATATCATAATTTTTATTTATTCGGGAATAAAATTGGTCTAAATTAAGCAGAGTAGAATTTTTATATTTAATATAGCCGTTGAGCTGTTCTTCAGTCTCATGTGTTTTTTCGCAGCCACTCTTCAAGTTCTTTTGGTTGCTTCAGTTTGCAAGTATATATTTTTAGTTCATATAGTCTAGGCCTTCTTTTTCATGGCCTAAATCTCAATTTGAATTCTCCAAGAAATGCTTTTCTTTAATCAGGTTCTGTAATATAAATGTTCAATTAACTCTTTTCATACATCTAATTATTAATCCATCGAATGTCAGATACCATTTATCAAAAAATATTTAGAAATTGTTTAGAAAAAATAAAGGTATTTTTTAGAAATTGTACAACCATTTAAGTCTCTAATAAATACTTTATTTCATTATGATGGTAAAACATGCCAAAAAAAACTAACTGGAATTGTGATATTCAAGAAAACCTAATTCTCCCTTTACTATTTTTATTTGCTCAAATATTCTTCATTATTTGCCTAAAGAAACGTGATCGGATAATTTCAAGTAGTATATATATATATATATATATAGTATTCTTCCTTATTTTTATTTTTAATAAGGTTTGTTTCAAAAAATATTAAATGATAGATCTCAAATAAATCAAACAATAAATATTTTTTTGATATGAGAAATGATGTGGCATATCGATTAAGATTTGTGCATTGCACCAGCAAAATCAAAATACAAGACTTCTTTTTTTTGTGAACCGAGGTCAAATACACATTACAATGTTGGGAGTCTCGACCAACTGAATTCAAAAGTCATAATTATTCACTCGTTTTTAATTTATTGTTTATTACTTTTCAAATCTTTGTAATCACATTGCCGGTCAATGCAGACATTTCAAGCCAATTTCCAACACAAACCCATATAAATTCTATATAAACGTGGAAGAAAGACATCAAATAGCACAAGCTAATCATTCATTCTTTACAAATGAAAAAACTCTCAGCTATTGCAATATTCGCATTCTTTGCAATTTTATGGCTTGATCCTGAAAGCTGTTTAGCCGGGACACGAGTTCATGCAGTTCTTGATGAATGCAGAAAATGCAAGACGGCCACTGAAATGGAATTCGCGGGCTCGAGTTCTACGTGGTCGGGATAAGATGAACCTAGAAGATCTCCAGTGCCTCCTCCACGCCCTCCTGTGAATCGACCGTAGTTTATTAGATTGTATATCTTCTTAAAAGTCCATAATTTTAGTTTTATAGTTTGAGTTCTTGTAATTCACTAGAGATTTGAATTCTCTAGTGATGGTTATGTTAGAAATAATGGAACAGAATATGAATATGGCTTTGATAGTGCAGTCACTATCCTTAAGGAATTAATGTCCTCACTTCTTCCGGGTTTATGGCAGTATCCTTCTAGAATTTTTACAAAGCCTAATCAGAAATTCTAGATAGCAAATCTGAAATTTTTCCCAAGAACACCAAAAGAAGTTTTAGAGAAAGAGAGAAGATTTTCTAATAATTGAATTCTGGAATTTCATTAGTATTTATAAACCTAAGCAACCCTTAGCAAGGGACACATCATTTCCAATTAAACTGTCATAACATTATTCAAAATTAATTAAAATAATTAATTTCGAAAAACAAAAAAATTAATTGGTAATTAAATTTTAGGCCCAAGTGCCCAAGTGCCTATCTTTGACTATATAATATAATATTAATTCATAGCCAAATTTATGTTCCCTCCAAAATTCCCACCAATCAATTTGAATCAAATTGGTGCAATAAATGTATTTAAATACATATTTCCTTTTATAATTTTTAGATTTGTGATTCATTTATCTTATCTTCTCATAACTTAATCACTAACTATCTAACAATCCCCACTTAGTTAGTGATTTATATGCTTGATTTAAACTTTAATGTATATAATAGGTGTCTTTCGACTTTAACCTACTACTCGTATAAGCATTTCAAGTTTTGTCGAAATTGATGGTTAGATTAATAATGTAATAACTTACCCCATTTAAATTAATATTATTAAAAAAAGAGGTGGATGACAGATTGCAAACGTGACAGGCTCTCTCTTAGCATTTTTTTTATTATTTATTTTTATTTGAGCAGCCTCTCTTTTTCTCTGGATTCCTTTTTCCTTTCTCTTTCTCAATTATTTTTCTTTCTCTCTCTCAATTACATTCTCTCTCTGCCTAAACTTACAACCGCCGCCGCCGCTTCACCATCGATAAGCCGCCGCCACGCGCCGGTACTCCAGGTAGCTTCCAACGTCAGCTTTCCAGAGCCGCCAAGATCGAGGCCATCGGACGCCGGACGCTCCTCCACGCGCCGCCGTAAGAGGATGAGTCGTCGGCCACTTTTCTGCATTTTCCGGCCATCTCCGATAACTTTTGACGGCCACCTCCGGCAAGTGGGTACTTTTCAGGCCGAGATCTTTCCAACGCCAGTGGTCACTTCCTGATCCGATATTGTTTGGGTTGTTTTATGTTTTGCAATTACCGGTAATTCGGGATTTGTACTGGAAGTTGAGATCCGACCGTTGGATCGACGATCTGAACGTAGCAGATTATTGCTCTCGATTATACGAGCATTTTAGTATAAATATCCACCGTTGAAAATATCTAATTGTGGGACCCGATTTTTGGTAGTGGGGCCCGATTTTCGTTATGGGGCCTGCTTGCCTCGTTAAGCATATCAGCAAATTCCGGAGCCGTTCGTCACTGTGATCCTTGAGATGTTGGCTGACCAGTGGATCTTTCTTTGAGAGATTTGGAGATCGTTGGAGCTCGGTATGTGATTATTACCGTTTTGGGGTGTAAATGATAGAATTGGAAAGTTTTGGACGTAATTGTATATTTGCATAATTAAGATGGTAAAATTATAAATTCTGGCTTTTAGGGGTTAAATAGTAATATTTAAGAATTGTAGGACTATTTGGCATATTAGAAAAGTTTAGGGGTAAAATCGTAATTTTGGATAATTGAGGGACCTGATCGTAATTTTATATTTTTTCAGATTCTTAGCGAGGAGATAGATATATTAAGGACTTTTGCGTGGATAGAGGTAAGTACACTGCATGATGATTCTCTTAACATAATTGTTTGATGATTGATGGTTGTTGTGGAAGTCTATATATAAATATATTGGTATAATTATAATTAAATATATATCTATATATATATTTGTTGAGATACAAATATTGATTAATTGAAAGCATGATAAATATGAATTCATGATTGTTGAGATGAGATTGATGGATTGGATGTGAGATGTGATTGTATTGGATGATGAGTGATGTATGTTATGGCTGCCGCCGGGTTTCGTATAATAGTGGTCGGATTTGAGATGAGATGTGATGGATATTTTGCGAGATTATATGGTGAAGAACCTTGGGGGTATACGAGGACTCCCCCATTGGTTTTAACTCACTCATATATATTTGGTTTTGATATGATGGAAAACCTTGGAAGTTGTGATGAGGTACTCTCCCATTGGTTATGATATGGTGGGAAACCTTGGGAGTTGTGATGATGTACTCTCCCATTGGTTTCAAACCACTATTATACTGGACCCGGATTAACAACCATGTTTGATGGATGTTTGTATTATTGTGGGTTGATTGCTTGAGATGATATTATAATATATGTTATTTTTATATATTATATACTTATGTATATATATCCTTATTTTGTTGGTGAGGTCATGTTGAGAGTATGAGTGCTTGCTTGCTGAGCTTTTTAAGCTCACTCCCCTCTTCCCCCAAACATTCCAGGTAGTTCGCGAGCATAGCAGGAGCAGTACCAGATTTGGATCCACGTGCCACAGTTGTATTTTCGGGTTGGTCCAGACATTCTAGTCGTCATTTGTATTTTTCTTAAGTCTTGTGTTGTAAACCATAAAAGTTGTGTATACTTTATGGGTTTGTAATTTGTGATGTAATAACTGTGTGTTTTAAATTGCTTGATTTGGCATATAGAATGCTTGAGCTGAAGAAGTCTACGAACCTCTTTCTAGGGTTGGGCCCGCTCTAGGGAGGGGGTCGTGACAAATACTCTTTAAACCTCAATTTTAATTGACAAAAAAGAAAAAATTATACACATTAAACGTTAAATCAATCAACTTCTTAATATGTCCACCGTGAGCTTTAGCACCATAATATGGCCTTGTGCTACCTCCTGAATTCATAAACACTTACAAAGTTTAATATCCCAAACTTTGATTGAAGCGGCACCACTTCTTGTGTTTACATAGGTGAAGATTTAATCAAGTCCTTGATTTGGACTTACTTAGTTCTTAACCGAACTCTGTTTCTTCATTAAGAGTAATTTATACTCACCCTATTTTCCTTAAGTACTATAATTTATAATACTTGTTAGCTGTCACAAACTATAACTTGTTGTTACCTTTTAAACCCCTATAATTGTTGAAACAGTAATTGAGGTAAAGTTCCCATTACTAGTGACATATCATATTTCCTTTAAGCCCATAGCACTTGCTGTGCTCATTATCATATCTCTCGAGAATCCTTTTGTCAATGGGTCAGCAAGGTTGTCTTTGGACTTTACATAGACAACTGTGATGATACCATCAGAAATTAGTTGTCTTATGTACTCATGTCTTAAAGCAATATTTCTAGACTTTCCATTGTAAATCTTGCTAAATTCCCTAAACATAGTTGCTTCACTATCACAGTGCAAAAGGACAGCTGGCATCGGTTGTGGCCACAACTTTATATCTAGCAGTAAATTTCTTAGCCATTCTGCCTCTTTGCCTGTAACTGCTAAAGCAATAAACTCAGACTCTATAGTAGAGTGAGTTATACATGTCTGTTTCTTTGAAGCTCATGAAATAGCTCATCCACCTAAAGTGAAAATCCAGCCAGACGTTAACTTGTTATCATTAACGCTAGCTATCCAACTAGCATCACAATATCCTTCTAATACCGAAGGAAATCTTTTGTATACTAACGCATGGGATTTTATCCTTTTAAGATAACCATGGACTCTTCCTATTGCTCTCCAATGATCAATTCCAGGATTATGTGTGTTGATGGTGTTTTCCGGGCACTATGTCATTTAAGCAGCACGACAGGGGTAAAAGGGTAATTCCCTTATTGGTCCGGATCATTAATACCGACCCGACCACATGAGTCAGGGGCCGAGCACTTAAGATCGTTAACCCGACCACTTAAAGATTGGATGACCGGGCAATTATCAGGTCGACAGCAGCACTCTCAGTACAAAAAACTATTGTGACCGACCATATAGTGAGGCGTGCTCCTGAAGATAATACCCTATCCTTGTGGATAAGATGACAAGTTATCCTATTTTCATGAGGAAAACTGGTGAGTTAATATCCTAATAGGATAAATGAAGTAAATGTAGTTTTGATTAGGAATCCTTATGGGAAAAGGGAACAATTTTGACTAGGAATCCTTATGGGAAACGAAATTGTTTCAACTAGGAAATTCTTGTACAAATAGGAATATGATTTCTACACTATTATAAATAGGAGGGTAGAGCATAGGTAAAGGGGAGAACAAGTTGAAGGTTAAAAGTGGGCATCAGAATCATCAAGCCCTGACTTGTAAACACAAAAAAGATCCGAGAAGCATATTTCAGTAATAAAAAGTATCATCCTGTTTGTGCCCGTGGACGTAGGTCGGACCAAGATCCGCCGAACCACGTTAAATCTCCTTGTTGATTGGTGCATTTATCTGTCTTTTGCTAAGTTTGCCTTTGGTCCCCCATAACCAAACAAATTCACTATTGAGGGAGGATTTCCTCGGGAGTGATATTCCAATATTACCCTGAGACCAAAATCCACCGTCAACAGTTGGCGCCGTCTGTGGGGAACTCAACAAAAAGCAGCTCGCGTAGTAAGACGATGGCAGAAGATGGAAATCACTGATCGTCAGGGAGTTCACCAGATAGTTCGGGAAATCCAGGATAAAGGTCTGTTGGCCGAGCCTAATTTGAGGAGGTTCCCGATTGAGGAGGGAAATAGTAGGGCATACTGTATCTACCATGACGTAAGAGGACATGCCACGAATGGGTGCAGAGACCGGCGGGAGCAAGTAGAAGACTTGGTGAAAGAAGGCTATCTCAGTGTGTACATAGACCATTCGGCTTTTTGAGGTCGACCAAGTTGATAGCGGAAGTCATCCGGTCGGATGCGTGGAATGCTGAGATGCAGAGAGGATGTATTAAGAAGAGCCTTGCTTGTAGTGACCCTCGTAGAGTTGCAAGAAAGGCAACAGATCCCCAAAAAGGTAAGTAAAACCTCTTCTGACTTAGGTTGACATTTGATTATGCTTGTTTGTTATGGCTTACACAATGGTTTTGATATTTGTTTTACGGCTCGGGTCTGCTCTTGTACCGCCGAGTCCGTTTTGTTGATATATATTTTACGGCTCGGGTCTGCTCTTGTACCGCCGAGATCGATGTTTCTTCCTGGCTCGGGTCTGCTCTTGTACCGCCGAGACCGATGTTTCTTTCCGGCTCGAGTCTGCTCTTGTACCGCCGAGATCGATGTTTCTTCCGGGCTTGGGTCTGCTCTTGTACCGCCGAGACCGATGTTTCTTTCCGACTCGGGTCTGCTCTTGTACCGCCGAGATCGATGTTTCTTTCCGGCTCGGGTCTGCTATTGTACCGCCGAGACCGATGTTTCTTTCCGACTCGGGTCTGCTCTTGTACCGCCGAGATCGATGTTTCTTTCCGGTTCGGGTCTGCTCTTGTACCGCCGAGACCGATGTTTCTTTCCGACTCGGGTCTGCTCTTGTACCGCCGAGATCGATGTTTCTTTCCGGCTCGGGTCTGCTCTTGTACCGCCGAGACCGATGTTTCTTTCCAACTCGGGTCTGCTCTTGTACCGCCGAGACCGATGTTTCTTTCCGACTCGGGTCTGCTCTTGTACCGCCGAGATCGATGTTTCTTTTCGGCTCGGGTCTGCTCTTGTACCGCCGAGACCGATGTTTCTTTCCAACTCAGGTCTGCTCTTGTACCGCCGAGATCGATGGATTACCTGGCTCGGGGCTGGATTCGTTCCGCCGAGGCCACTTGTTTATTCGGCTCGGGGCTGGATTTGTTCCGCCGAGACCGCTTGGATTACCTGGCTCGGGGCTGGATTCGTTCCGCCAAGGCCACTTGGATTACCTGGCTCGGGGCTGGATTCGTTCCGCCGAGACCGCTTGGATTACCTGGCTCGGGGCTGGATTCGTTCCGCCAAGGCCACTTGGATTACCTGGCTCGGGGCTGGATTCGTTCCGCCAAGGCCACTTGGATCACCTGGCTCGGGGCTGGATTCGTTCCGCCGAGGCCACTTGTTTATTCGGCTCGGGGCTGGATTTGTTCCGCCGAGACCGCTTGGATTACCTGGCTCGGGGCTGGATTCGTTCCGCCAAGGCCACTTGGATTACCTGGCTCGGGGCTGGATTCGTTCCGCCGAGACCGCTTGGATTACCTGGCTCGGGGCTGGATTCGTTCCGCCAAGGCCACTTGGATTACCTGACTCGGGGCTGGATTCGTTCCGCCAAGGCCACTTGGATCACCTGGCTCGGGGCTGGATTCGTTCCGCCGAGGCCACTTGTTTATTCGGCTCGGGGCTGGATTTCGTTCCGCCGAGACCGCTTGGATTACCTGGCTCGGGGCTGGATTCGTTCCGCCAAGGCCACTTGGATTACCTGGCTCGGGGCTGGATTTGTTCCGCCAAGGCCACTTGGATTACCTGGCTCGGGGCTGGATTCGTTCCGCCAAGGCCACTTGTTTATTCGGCTCGGGGCTGGATTCGTTCCGCCGAGGTCACTTGGTTTCTCTCAGCTCGGGGTCGGGTTACGTCCTACCGAGTCCGTCTTTTGGTCTGGGGACGTAACATTCCCCCAGGGCCAAGTGTTCATCTCAGCTCGGGGTCGGGTCGTATCCCACCGAGTCCGTCCTTTTGGTCTGGGGACATAACATTCCCCCAGGGCCAAGTGTTCATCTCAGCTCGGGGTTGGGTTACGTCCCACCGAGTCCGTCCTTTTGGTCTGGGGACATAACATTCCCCCAGGGCCAAGTGTTCATCTCAGCTCGGGGTTGGGTTACGTCCCACCGAGTCCGTCTTTTGGTCTGGGGACGTAACATTCCCCCAGGGCCAAGTGTTCATCTCTGCTCGGGGTTGGGTTACGTCCCACCGAGTCCGTTCTTTTGGCATGGGGAAGTGACAACCCCCCAGGGCCAGGTGTTCTTCTCAGCTCGGGGTCGGGTCATGTCCCACCGAGTCAGTCCTTTTGGTCTGGGGACGTAACATTTCCCCCGGAGCCAAGTGTTCATTTCAGCTCGGGGTCGGGTTACGTCCCACCGAGTCGGTCGTCGTCAGCATAAGGGCAAAGCATTGTCTCCAAGGGTAGATATCGGGATCCTCGTTGACTGAGCACATGAAGGTGGCAGGAATGACCAGATTTGCAGCCAATGCGTTTTTCTCTGTGATTTCTGGAGCGACCACCAGCAAGGCGATCAGCACACCATCTTTTTATAGTTCCCGGCACCAACTTGTATACTCGTTGGAACCGAGAACTAGGGGACAGATGTTGATGGTGTTTTCCGGGCACTATGTCATTTAAGCAGCACGATAGGGGTAAAAGGGTAATTCCCTTATTGGTCCGGATCATTAATACCGACCCGACCACATGAGTCAGGGGCCGAGCACTTAAGATCGTTAACCCGACCACTTAAAGATTGGATGACCGGGCAATTATCAGGTCGACAGCAGCACTCTCAGTACAAAAAACTATTGTGACCGACCATATAGCGAGGCGTGCTCCTGAAGATAATACCCTATCCTTGTGGATAAGATGACAAGTTATCCTATTTTCATGAGGAAAACTGGTGAGTTAATATCCTAATAGGATAAATGAAGTAAATGTAGTTTTGATTAGGAATCCTTATGGGAAAAGGGAACAATTTTGACTAGGAATCCTTATGGGAAACGAAATTGTTTCAACTAGGAAATTCTTGTACAAATAGGAATATGATTTCTACACTATTATAAATAGGAGGGTAGAGCATAGGTAAAGGGGAGAACAAGTTGAAGGTTAAAAGTGGGCATCAGAATCATCAAGCCCTGACTTGTAAACACAAAAAAGATCCGAGAAGCATATTTCAGTAATAAAAAGTATCATCCTGTTTGTGCCCGTGGACGTAGGTCGGACCAAGATCCGCCGAACCACGTTAAATCTCCTTGTTGATTGGTGCATTTATCTGTCTTTTGCTAAGTTTGCCTTTGGTCCCCCATAACCAAACAAATTCACTATTGAGGGAGGATTTCCTCGGGAGTGATATTCCAATATTACCCTGAGACCAAAATCCACCGTCAACAATGTGTATATCTTGATAATTTACAAACAACATATGCAATATCTGATCTAGTGCAATGCATTGCATACATCAAGCTCCCAATTGCACTAGCATAATTTAATTGACTTACGGATCTTCCAGAATTTTCAACCAGTTTATTAGAAACATCAAATGGAGTATTAAATTCTTTTATACCAAAATGATTAAACTTGGAAAGAACCTTGTCAATGTAGTGAGATTGACATAAAGCAAAGCCCCCACTACATTTTTTTAACTTTGATACCTAAGATAGTATCAACTTCTCCCAAATCCTTCATTTTAAATTGAGAAGTTAAATGCTTCTTAGTATCATTTATGCCTTGCATATTAGTTTCTATAATTAGCATGTCATCAATATAAAGACATACTATCACACCATAATCCATTATGAATTTAGAGTAAATGCATCTATCAGCTCCATTATGTTTAAATCCATTTGACAATATAGCATTATCAAATTTTTCATGCCACTGTTTCGGAGCTTGCTTTAATCCATACAATGATTTAACCAGTTTACAAATTTTCTTTTTATTTCCAGGAAGCACGAACCCTTCAGGTTGCTCAATATAGACTTCTTCATCAAGATCACCATTCAAGAATGTTGTTTTAACATCCATTTGATGAACATATAAGCCATAAATTAATGTTAAAGCAAACATCACCCTAATTGAAGTAATCCTGGCAACTAGAGCATATGTATCAAAATAATCTACTCCTTCATTTTGTCTAAAATCTTTAGCAACTAGTCTTGCTTTGAAGGTTTGTAGAGATCCATCGGTATTGTATTTCCTTCTAAACACCTATTTGCATCTGATGGGTTTAGAATTAGGCGGTAAATCTGCCAATACCCATATACCATTAGATATAAGAGAATCCATTTCATCATTTATTGCTTCTTTCTAGAAAGTCGAATCTCTTGAGATCATTGCTTCTTTATAAGATTTAGGATCCTCTTCTAAATTTAAAATTATTGGTATTTTATTTAATACCTCATCTCTACTTCCTTCAACTAGAAAGACTAATGCTTGAGAATCAATAAAATCAGGATCTAAGCCCTTTTTCTTTTCTAGCTCTCTGACTTCTCATAGGTTGTGTAGGAGATTCACTTGTATTTCTTTTAATTTTATTTGGAGAAGAGCTAAGATCCAAACCAGTACTCGGAGTTACAGTAGTATCATCTTGAGTTAGTGTATCATAATCATTGGTTTTTGTAGGATTACTCTGAGTTACAGTTGGAGTTAAAATTTCCGTATTATTGGGTGAAATCTTTGAATCGCCAGTAAATTTAGATTCCAAGAACTCAACATCCTTAGATTCTATAATTACATTAGACTCAATATCTAATAATCTATATGCTTTTGAGTTCTCAGCATAACACACTGAAATCTTGGTCCTAATTTTGTTCGTTTAGGATCAGGAACTCTATAATAGGCTAAACAGCCCATACCCTTAAGAAATTTAAGTTAGGCTTCCTTCCTTTCCATATCTCATATGGTGAAACTTAAATTTCTTGGAAGGTAATCTGTTATGCACAAAACAAGCTGTTAATAAGGCTTCTCCCCATAGATTAATTGGTAATCTAGCATACATTAACATACCATTTATCATATCCACCAATGTTCTATTTTTTCTTTCAGCCATGCTATTTTGTTGTGGGGTATAAGGTGCACTAGCTTGGTGAATCAAACCATTTTCTTCACAAAACATTGAGAATTCATTGGAAAAGTATTCACCTCATCGATCACTTTGTAGGATTTTGATGAGTGGTAAAACTATCACTATTTCCCACTCATTTAACTTAATATTTTGTATAGTTTCTTGAGTTTTGTAAATATTTTGATGTGTTTTGTGTTATTTTGTAGATAAATAAAGTTTCAGGACATTCTTGAGGTGATTTGGAGCATAACTGTGAAATTTGGTGAAATTTGGCAAAAATGGTATTTTGGTAATTTTGGGCGTCCCGACACAAAGGGTATTTTGGTAATTTTGGGCATCCCGAAACCGAAATAAAGTTTCAAGACATTTTGGAGGTGATTTGGAGCAAAACTGTGAAATTTGACGAAAAAGGGTATTTTGGTAATTTTGGACGTCCCGACACCAAGGGTATTTTGGTAATTGCACCACCATGCCACATGTCAAAAATTCAACGAGCCGTCTTTTTTAGCCACCATGCCACGTGTCGAAAATTCACCGATCCAAAAAAAATAATAATAAAATAATAAAATAATAAAAAAATAAAAATCAGAAAAATAATAATAAAAAATTAGATTTTTTTGCCTATAAATAGATTTCGAATTTTTAGTTTCAAATGTACCTCTTCCTCTGAAATCCTTATAAATAAAAGAGAGTTCTTCTTATTTTTTTCTTTTATTCAGTTTTATTTACGCTTTGTAGTAGTAATTCTATTTTACCATGAGGAAGTAACCTCACCATGCTGAGGTAATAAGGTAATACTTTTACTTTTGCTATTTAGATTAATCTCCCTTAAAATATAATATATAAACTATTTAAAATCTGAATTAATAAAGGATACCGCCATTCTAGGACGGTTGGTTTAAGTTTATATTTCTGTTCCGCCTTATGGCTGGTATATTTGAATTTGACTTAATCAGGATACCGCCATTCCGGACGGTTGGTTTAAAATATCACAAGATTATATATTATATTATTGGGAGATATCTAAATAGTAAATAGTAGAAGTTAATTCCTTTTACCTTAGCATTTCTTTTTATTACTTTTCAGTAATTTCATTTTATGTCTTTTAAGTTTTTATTAGTTTTAGCTATGTATTGTAGCTAAATTAAATATCTAGGGTTGTGATAAAATCTAATATAACCGGTTTTAAAAAGGGTTAGATTATAGTTTGGGTAATTTAAAAGGGTTATTTATTGTGTCATAATTTTAATGTCTTTTTATTAATTGGCCATTAATAAAATTGATTAGATAAACTTAAAATGAACTAGACATAGGAATTTTAAGTTAAAGACCAAGACTCAACAACCCACGATCTTCCTTAAGGATAGATAACCCTTTTAATAGATTTCCTTACAGGATGGGAATATACCTGTTGGGCGGGGATAGTCATAATTGGAACTCAATCTTAATGAATCTAGGTAATTTAATTGACATAGACATATGGTTCAATTGGATTATACTAGGTATTTGTAAATGATCATTCGGAAGAGGCTTTTACATAATTTAGTGTTCCAGATTAATAATTCAATAATTTACCCAACTATGATATAACTACTTCATCTTTTAATTAATATTGGAAGAATTCACAACCCTAGATAGTTTTAATCTTCATTAATCTTCTTTCAATTTCTTTTTTTTAGAATCATCATCCTTTCAAATCAATCAATCATCTTATTAGATATTTGTAAATAAATAGTATCAACAATTAATAACAACAGTAGGAATTAAGTCCTCGTGGGATCGATATTTTTATACTACTTGAACGATACGTGCGCTTGCGTTATACGTGTGTGTTTACGCCGGTCAAGTTTTTGGCGCCGTTGCCGGGGACTTATTTTTCTTGAGTTATTAATTTTGAAGCTATCTAATTTACTTGTATCTAATTTTTTTTTTATTATCTGTACTTTTTATTTCTTTCTTTTGTTTTCAGGTGATTAAAAAATGGAACATTTTGAAAGATTACGAGCCTTACAAAAAGATACACCCCAGATCCGGGAGCAACAGTCTAGTTTTCTGAGGCCTGTTGTCCAGCCCAACAACTATCACTGGAACCCAGAATCAAGCAATACTACATTTGCTCATCAGAATGAAATGGGGAGATGTGTAATATGTGATGGTAACCACCCGAGTGATCAATGTATATACATTTCAGAGTGGTAGAATTATTGGAATCATTCAAGGTACGTAGAATCATCACATTTTCCATCTTATCCATCATCTATCTACGATCTTCATCAAGAACCAGATCCATCAGAGGAAGATCAGTTGAATGACATGCTAAAAGATTGGTTCAAGAAACGAGAAGCTCAATTTGTTGTACAAATTCAGAGTCAAGCAGCGTCTATACAGAGGATGACAGATCAAGTTAGACAACTAACAGACAACCTGAATCACATATCTCACCGAGCAAATTCAAATAATACTGAAGAAGCCTTCGAATATCCTGAGATTCATCATGACATCATAACAGAGGACGAGGCTGAGCAGTATCAAGAATCAGAGGTATCAGTTTAGGAGCCTGCACCAACAAAGTCTCAATTTGATTTTTATTATTCTGACTCTGACGAGGACAAAGAAGCTGAGCTGTTTGTACCAACTGCACTAATAAGGAAGGATGAAACTTTCCATCCTCAGAATGCAGATCTTGGAGATTCCATTGCACAAATGTTTGAAGAAGATCTACCTGAGCCAGTCAGATCAGAGGATGAAGACCTAAAATCTGACATTTATTTTCATCCTCAGGTTGACAATTTTGAAGCATGTATTTCACAGATGACAGATGAAGAGCTGAATACAGAAATTTTAAAATACATCTGTGAAGAAAAGGTGGAGCAAGAAGCAGAGCAAATGGAGGAGCAACTGTCATACCATATTGAAAATCCAGAGCATTCAGGAGAAACATCGTTGTATCGGGGAATACAAATCAAAGATATTACTCAGAAACTTGACAGAATGGAAATTCCATTCCAAGTCAAGCATCATATAAGACCTCCTGATTTTCTTTCTTTCTTTTTAGGAATCACTGGAGCAACAAAAGTTAAAAAGGTGGTACAAGCACTGAATGAGACAAAATTCTTTTTACCACATTACCGTTGGAAGAGACCCTTCAAAAGCAACGCACATGGGAATGTCTTTAATCGGACATCCAAAACGACGTTGAAACCTCCTTGACAGATGGATTTCAGTCACGTCTGGCTGAAGACGAAAAATTTAGCGCTAGCAGGGAGGCAACTGATGAGTGGTATTTATATCACTATTTCTCACTCATTTAACTTAATATTTTGTATAGTTTCTTGAGTTTTATGAACGTTTTGATGTGTTTTATTGTTATTTTGCAGATAAATAAAGTTTGGACAGCACTGGAGGCAATTTGGGGCAAAACCGGACAAAAATGCGTCAACAGGGATATTTTAGTCTTCTGCGCGTCGCGACGCTGGAACACTGCGCGCCGCGACGCCCAACGTGCGCCGAATCTGCTAAAATGCGCCGGGTCCACAAATCAGAATCTGAGACAAGTTTGACTTTGCTAACGTGCGCCGTGCCACGTGTCACCATCACAACGAATCTGCTAAAGTGCGCCGTGCCACGTGTCGAAATCTTATTCGTCTGACGGCCACCGCCCCACGTGTCATCCTACGTGTCGCCACATCATCTTCCACATCAGCAGCCACATCAGCAAGTCAACCGAGTCAACATGCCACGTCAACATCAGCCAATTACAGCGTGCCACGTGTCGAAATCTTATTCGTCTGACGGCCGCCGCCCCACGTGTCGCCACGTCGCCATCCACATCATCACAGTGACGCAACCAATGACGTCATGAACAGTGACACGTCACCAATGACGTCAGCATAATAATTGAGTTTTAGCCGCCATGACACGTGTCGCGTGAACAGTCAGCCGCCTTGATGACGTGTCGCCTTCTCATCGAGCCACGTCGACAAATCCAGCATCGCGACGCTGAGATCCTTGGCGTCGCGACGCTGGAACAGTGAAAATTTTTGCTATAAATAGACCGCGAATTTTCAGTTTTCAACACACCTCTCTCTCTCTTGATTTCTCTCTCTAGAGAGAATTTCTCTCTCTAGAATTTTTATTTTTTATTTTTAGTTTTTAATTTTTAGTTTTGTAAATAATTTTAATTACTTTTTGTAATAATAGTAATTTAATTTTTACTTTTTACTTTTTACAGTTTTTACTATTCACCATGTTGAAGTAACTTTTTCAGCTAATGTGAAAGGTAATTCTTCTACTATTGCTATTTAGATTAATCTCCCTTAAAAATAATATATTAACTATTTAAAATATTGACTTAATAAGGAATACCGCTATATTGGTCGGTTGGTAATTTAATTTTAATCTGGTTTAAACCTGACTAATCACGGATACCGCCAGACTGGTCGGTTGGTAAATTTATTTTTGGTTCCGCCTTAATGGCTGGTTGGACTTAATTTGACTTAATCAGGATACCGCCAGACTGGTCGGTTGGTTAATTTATCACAAGTTTATATATTATTTTATGGGAGATATCTAAATTAGTAGTAGTAAAAGTAATTCCTTTTACCTTAGCATTTTATTTTATTGTAATTTACTTTTCAGCTTTTACTTTTATGTCTTTTACTTTTATGTCTTTACTAGCCCTAATTATGTGTTGTAACTAAATAGTTATCTGGGGTTGTGATGAATTTCAATATCACCAGTTTATAATGGTTAGATTATAGTTTGGGTATTATATAGATTTATTTATTGAGTCTTAATCTTAATGCTTTTTATTAATTGGCCATTAATAAAATTGATTAGGTAAACTTAAAATGAACTAGACATAGGGATTTTAAGTTTAAGACCTTAGACTCAATAACTCACGATCTTCCTTGAGGATAGATAACCCTTTAATAGATTTCCTTACAGGATAGGAATATACCTGTCGGGCGAGGGTAGCCATAATTGGAACTTAATCTTAATGAATCCAGATAATGTGGTTGACATAGGAATATGGTTCAATTGGGTTATACTGGATATTTGTGTCTGACCATCGACAGATGCTTTCGCATAATTTCGTGTTCCAGGTTAATAAATCATTGTATTTCCTAACTATAAAATAATCACTTCATCTTTATAATGGTATTGGAATAAATCACAACCCTAGATCTTTGTGTCTTTTGTTATTTTCCTTAGTATTTTCTTTTGTCTTTTTATTTATTTATTTATTTTGTAAAACCACTTTCAACCAATCAAACAATCATTCTCTTCTTCATTTAATTAGATATCTGTAAATAAATAGATTCAATAATTAATAACAATAGTAGGAATTAAGTCCTCGTGGGATCGATATTTTTATACTACTTGAACGATACGTGCGCTTGCGTTATACGTGTGTGTTTACGCCGGTCAGCAACCCATGCAATTTGTTGTAATTTTTGTTTTCATATTTCATGTTGTAGAATTTTTAATTTTGTGTGTTATTTTGTAGGGAAAAGCACAAACGTAGCATTTTAAAACAGAAGGAATGGTGTTTGGCAATCATAAAGATGAGAACCAATTCATTAGCAATGGCTGAGTAAAGAATTAAATCTTGAGACACATCCTAATGGATTTATATACCAAACGAGTAGTGTATTGCGTACACAATTCCGTTGCCTTAATTATTGCTTTGATTTGCTTTTCTGTTGTAATTATCTTTATTTTCGTAGACAGGATCCATAATTTTTGACCTTTCACGATTTCTTTTGTTTTATTTTGCTAACAAGCTTCCTTTGGAAGATACTAGTGCTATTATTACTCACCTTTTTCAGGTACTATAAATTCAGCCCGTCATTGCACTTTTGAAGGCATCCAGAGTTGAGAAAGAAATACATAAGAAATGGAAGCCACTTCAAGAAGACGAGTTGAAAACATCTGTGTGTTTTGCGGTAGTAGTGTTGGTACTAAACCACAATACATAGAAGCAGCACAAGAATTGGGTCGAGTCTTAGCTGCAAGGAATATGCACTTAATATATATGGTGGAGGCAATCTTGGACTAATGGGGATCGTTTCAAAGGCCATACAAGAAGGAGGCAGTCATGTTTTGGGAATCATCCCAAAACCCTTGGCAGAGGCAAATCTTATTGGATCATCAAAAGGAGAGGAACTGATCGTGCCAGGTATGTCTGAACGACTGGTGGAAATGAATAACCGTGCTGATGCTTTTATTGCTTTGCCAGGTGGCTTGGGCACATTGGAGGAAATTTTTATAGTACTATCTTGGGCGAACCTGAACATACACCAGAAACCGCTTGGACTGCTCAACGTTGATGGATTTTATGATTTTCTTTGTGTGTTTCTTGATGATGCCCGGAGAAATGGGTTCGTGTCAAAACCTATGAAAGAACTCATTTTTACTGCCAGGTCTGCTCCGGATCTAATAGACCAACTCATAGCCTATGAACCACAAGTTGACCCTATCATTTCAAAGATAAATTGGTCCGAGGACGATCATGGTAAGAGGCGTCGTGTTAATCTGGATCTTAACCTTTAATTTCCTGTAGAATTTCAGCTAACCAGGTATTATCTTCTAAACTCTTCTTCTATAGTATCTTGTTTATAGTTTGTGTTATTTTTAGTCCAAAATTTTTCGAAAAATATAAAAAAAATTGAAATTTTTTCAAAAATTACAAAAATATTTTGCATTTTTATCAAAGGCATAGTTAAAGCTAGGTGATGGTTTGGTGTCTTCCTTCACTCACTACCTTTCTATAAGGAAAAGCTGTGAAGGCACCTAGATAATCATTCACTTGTAGCGTGTTGTGATAGACTAGTTTGGAGGAATCGTTGTTTATTCCTGACACCAAGCGATAAGAGCCTAAGGGGCTTGGGTATTTAAGTGAGCCTCGCTCCACCCTCCCTCTGGGGAATCTACAACGGGAAGTCCATTCGACAGTTAGTCACACACCATAAACTCGTTGGCACGTACCATAAGGCATAAAAAAGGTGCGTTCACTTGGTCGCTTGAACCCTTGAGTGGGGAGTCCTAGTTGTGAACAATCCTTCGTCAACGTGAGCCTTTGATTAAACTTCTAAAACCATATGTAAATTATAGTTATATGACCAGTAGAAATGTTTTGTTGTTATGTTGACTAAAAAAGATGAAATTGGTAAGAAATTGCTGTGTAAGGAATTCTCACTCCTGAGACGTATTTCAAACCTAATTCAAAACGAGTTAATTTTTGTTTATTCACTTTTGAATTATTTAATCTGTAAATTCTCCATAAAACTGACTAAAATGGATCTTCATATACTTAGTTGGCAGATATTATCAACATGCATAGTAACATACGGACATATGATAAAATTGAAAATATTGTAATATTCAGTGCTATTGTTTAATTGGAGAAGCATCTAAAAAAAAAGTGATGGAATAATAAAAAAAAAATATCTGAGATCCGAGTTATTAAGTCTGTAAGGGTATTTTAACACCTAGTGCCCTAAAACCAACTGGTTTGGGAGTCACTGGCCCAACACTCGCTACATGGATCAAAAAGATGATAAAAAATATATATATATATATCTGAAGTCTGAGTAATTAAGTCCTTAGGGGTGTCTTAACACCTGATGCCCTAAAGCCAACTGGTTTGGGAGTCACCGACCTAAAGCTAGCTACATAGATGGAAGATATTGTATATAAATAAAAAATAGAGAAAAAATCAAAGAAAAAATCAGAAAAATCAGAAAATTTATTCCATTACTACAAAAGATGTGAATTCTGATAAAACTTTAGGACAAAAATATTACTCTCTTATCAACTGCACTTATGACCGTTGTGGACAAAAATGAGTTGTTTAATATTTTGTTGGCTGTGTATATGAAGAATGGTAAAAATAATCGGAGAATTTACTTATTTAGTAATTTAGAATGAAACAAAACAACTACTAAACTTGGAGTAGAAGTTTCACCTAATGAGTCACTAACTTCTTTATTCTATTTTCTCTTGTCTTTTTGCTTTTGTGTGCATTAGTTTCACTACCTTTTACTTTTATAAAATGTTTGTGGGTATCATTGCTGTAAACCCTCACGAGACTACAACTCGTCCACTAGGGACACCTAGGGGTTTAAAGGCTTGTTGCATATGCTAAATCCAATCGTGATCCCTACGAAAGTGGCTTAGTTAAATTTTATTATGTTATTTTATTTTGCTCGAGGACTAGCAAAATGTTAGGTTTGGGGGTGTGATGAGTGGTAAAACTATCACTATTTCCCACTCATTTAACTTAATATTTTGTATAGTTTCTTGAGTTTGTGAATATTTTGATGTGTTTTGTGTTATTTTGTAGATAAATAAAGTTTCAGGACATTCTTGAGGTGATTTGGAGCATAACTGTGAAATTTGGTGAAATTTGGCAAAAAGGGTATTTTGGTAATTTTTGGGCGTCCCGACACAAAGGGTATTTTGGTAATTTTGGGCATCCCGAAACCGAAATAAAGTTTCAAGACATTCTGGAGGTGATTTGGAGCAAAACTGTGAAATTTGACGAAAAGGGTATTTTGGTAATTTTGGGCATCCCGACACCAAGGGTATTTTGGTAATTGCACCACCATGCCACATGTCAAAAATTCAACGAGCCGTCTTTTTTAGCCACCATGCCACGTGTCGAAAATTCAGCGATCCAAAAAAAAAAATAATTAAATAATAAAATAATAAAAAAATAAAAATCAGAAAAATAATAATAAAAAATTAGATTTTTTTGCCTATAAATAGATTTCAAATTTTTAGTTTCAAATGTACCTCTTCCTCTGAAATCCTTATAAATAAAAGAGAGTTCTTCTTATTTTCTTCTTTTATTCAGTTTTATTTACGCTTTGTAGTAGTAATTCTATTTTACCATGAGGAAGTAACCTCACCATGCTGAGGTAATAAGGTAATACTTTTTCTTTTGCTATTTAGATTAATCTCCCTTAAAATATAATATAAACTATTTAAAATCTGAATTAATAAAGGATACCGCCATTCTAGGACGGTTGGTTTAAGTTTATATTTCTGTTCCGCCTTATGGCTGGTATATTTGAATTTGACTTAATCAGGATACCGCCATTCAGGACGGTTGGTTTAAAATATCACAAGATTATATATTATATTATTGGGAGATATCTAAATAGTAAATAGTAGAAGTTAATTCATTTTACCTTAGCATTTCTTTTTATTACTTTTCAGTAATTTCATTTTATGTCTTTTAAGTTTTTATTAGTTTTAGCTATGTATTGTAACTAAATTAAATATCTAGGGTTGTGATAAAATCTAATATAACCGGTTTTAAAAAGGGTTAGATTATAGTTTGGGTAATTTTAAAGAGTTATTTATTGTGTCATAATCTTAATGCCTTTTTATTAATTGGCCATTAATAAAATTGATTAGATAAACTTAAAATGAACTAGACATAGGGATTTTAAGTTAAAGACCACAGACTCAACAACCCACGATCTTCCTTAAGGATAGATAACCCTTTTAATAGATTTCCTTACAGGATAGGAATATACCTGTTGGGCGGGGATAGTCATAATTGGAACTCAATCTTAATGAATCTAGGTAATTTAATTGACATAGACATATGGTTCAATTGGATTATACTAGGTATTTGTAAATGATCATTCGGAAGAGGCTTTTACATAATTTAGTGTTCCAGATTAATAATTCAATAATTTACCCAACTATGATATAACTACTTCATCTTTTAATTAATATTGGAAGAATTCACAACCCTAAATAGTTTTAATCTTCATTAATCTTCTTTCAATTTCTTTTTTTTAGAATCATCATCCTTTCAAATCAATCAATCATCTTATTAGATATTTGTAAATAAATAGTATCAACAATTAATAACAACAGTAGGAATTAAGTCCTCGTGGGATCGATATTTTTATACTACTCGAACGATACGTGCGCTTGCGTTATACGTGTGTGTTTACGCCGGTCAGATTTTAATTTTCTTTTCCAATTGATTTTCAACCAATGATTTGTAACCCTTAAATACATCAAATGTTTGATCTTTTGTTCTCATTAAATAAAAATATGTGAATCTAGAACTATCATCAATGAATGTAATAAAATATCTATTACCACCCCTAGTTAAATGTCCATTTAATTCACAAATATCAGAATGTACAAGTCCTAACAATTCTGTTGTTCTTTCATTACTAGGAAATGGTTTCTTAGTCATTTTGGCTTGTATGCATATTTCACATTTCCCACCATGTTTAGTAACGTTAGGTATCAACCCATGTTTAGACATATATTTGATTGATCTAAAATTAACATGTGATAAACAAGCATGCCATAAATCAAAAGATGACTCAATCATATAAACGGAAACATCAACTTTATTAATACTTAGTTTAAACATGCCATCACAAGAATAACCTTGTCCAACAAATACACCATTCTTAGATAAAATAATCTTTTCTGCCTCTATGACACCCTTAAGACCCTTCTTACATAATAAATTGGCAGAAACTAAATTCTTTCTAACATCAGGAACATGAAAAATATTTATTAAAATTAACTTCTTTCCAAAAGTAAATTGTAGTTCAAATGTTCCTTTTCCAAGAACTCTGGCAATGTCATGATTCCCCATCAAAACCTTCTCATCATTTGCTGCAACTTCATAATTTTTGAAGAAATTTTTGTTGTTGCAAATGTGAACAGTAGCACCCGAATCATACCACCAATCTGCAGATATTTCACTTGTTGCCATATTGCATTCGGTTACCATACTAATATCCAATGCTTTAACCATAGCAACGATTTCTGAAGGAGATGCTTGATTTTCAATCATATTTTCCTTTTTCTGTCCAACATTCCCCTCCACCTTTTATTTCTTATAAAACCGGCATTCTTTCTTGAAATTGACTTTTTTACCACAAAAGAAACAAAACTTATTTTTTCTTATTGTTAGAAGAATTCTCTTTTGAAACATCATAAAATTTTCTTTTATTTCCAGCCTTGTTAGAATTTCTAGAATTATTGTTTGTTTTTCTAGCCTCAACATTGTTCACCTTAGAACCAGATTCCAAAGAATATTTATTCTCACGAATTCTTGTTTCTTCTTCAATTCGAATATGCTTTATTAGTTGATCTATGGTGAAGTTTTCAGAAGTATGTAATAACTTCTTTCTGTAGTCATTCCAAGTGGTTGGTAATTTTACAATTACAGCAGCCACTTGAAGAGATTCAGAAACATCCACTTTTAAATCTTTGAGTCTAGAAACCAACAATAATAATTCATCAACTTGATTCATGATAGATTTACCATATATTATTTTAATATCAAAAAATTTCGTACCCACAAATATGTCCGTGCCTTATTTTTCAAAAGTATATTTATTTTCCAAAGCATTCCAAATTTCTTGTGGCAATTTAATTGGACGAAATAAATCATAGAGTCTATCAGAAAGAGAGTTCAAGATAAAACCTCTACAGCGCACTTCATCTTCTTCACGTTTCTTACGAGATGCTTTGATCTCATCAGTGTCTTTGTCGGATGGTTATGGAATTGCAGGAAGATCAACACTCAACAAGTAAGCGATTCCCAATTTTGTAAGAAGAAAAAACAACTTGTCATTCCAGCGAGTAAAATTGGTGCCATCAAAACAATCCAGTTTGAACACCTCTGGATTGAACATCTTGTTGAAGACGGAGTTAGAACCAGTGGCCTCCATTACAATATAGTAATTAATTCCTTAAGATTGTTAGAAATAATGGAAGCAGAAATAAATTACAGAATATGAATATGGCTTTGATAGTGTAGTCACTATCTTTAAGGAATTAATGCCCCCACTATAAGTGCTTCCGGGTTTATGGCAGTATCCCTCCAGGATTTCTACAAAGCCTAATGAGAAATTCTAGATAGCAAATCTGGAATTTCCCCCAAGAACACCAAAAGAAGTTTTATAGAAAGAGAGAAGATTTTCTAATAATTGAATTCTGGAATTTCATTAGTATTTATAAACCTTAGGCAACCCTTAGCAAATGACAAAGCCTATGGAAGTCACATCACTGATTTATTTAGATCAGACCTCCGCCTGTTCGTTGGGTGTGGACTCATGCTTATGATATCCTGTGAGTATCAGATAGAATCCGTCAATCATGTGTACATGGCATAAATATCCTACATGTGTTTGTGATATGTTAAAACCATGTATGGTACACTGCAGAAGCGAGTTCCGAGTGTTATATAGAGATCACAAATTTATATGTCGACTATATTATACCTTAGGGATTTGACGTCCTCATCTATATCCCTGGTATAATATGGATAGCCTATGACAGAGAGATTATACGTATGCAATGACCTCGACTTGCATAGTTTAGCGAGATTATCTGTGGTTGTCATAATTTACGAATGAGTGAATTATGGACATGAAATTGGATTCTGTGATGGATAAACCTGAACTTAGAGAGTCCCACATATGAAGTGTATTTGTTGAGCACTTGAGAAACACGTTATGAATAATACAGATTATTCATAATACTTTATCGGATTAAATAAGTTAATTTGAATCGTTTAACGTTTAAACCAAAATACATACATATGGGCATTTCAGTCATTTCTTAATTAACGTGTATTTGTATTTAATACATGATTTTATTAAATACACATTAATTAATTGTCAAATATGATATTTTGACACTTGTCATTAATATATGTATTTGGTTATCTAGTGTAAATAAAATTACATATATATAGATATTTATATATTCGATTATTTAATTATTAAATAATTAAGTAATTAAAAATAATTTATCTAATGTCATCATTTGCTAGATTAATGGCTTGTTGTAATTGGTTACACATGGCTATTAACTTTAATAAAGGTAATTGTTATCAAATTGAGTTTTGTTTCTTTAATTAGATTAAATTTGCAAAACAAATTTTGACAAAAATCCCCTATAATTTCGGCCAACCAAGGATGAAGTATAAAATGATTTTTGCTTCATCTTGCTTCATAAGAAAAAGCTTCCAAGAACATAGAAAAAGAGAGGTTTGAGAGAAAATAAAAAATTGTAGAGCTTTTGTTGAATTTTTTTTGAAAAACTAAGGCATTTTTCTTATTTTCTTCGATTGGAAAATTATTTCTATTGTTCTATCTATTTACATATGATGTAGATTTATTTTTCCCTCTCTTGAATATATGAGATGGTTGGATGCTTTGAAAATGAATATATGGATGTGTAATGTTTTCAAGGAAGCTAATAAGCTTAATTAGTGTAAAGTAAGCTGGTTTAGATTCTTTGATAACAATTTGCCGTTCTAGAGTGCTATGACCTCTCTAATAATACATATAATTGTTCTTGAGTTCTTCATTTGTAGAGGCTTTGATTGGTGTTGAGATTAATATGATTAATGTTGAGAAAATTGGATTTAAAGTATGAAAATGATTAATTTTATTCTCTGATCAGATCTGGAAATTTCAGAATTTTGGTGATGAAAATTATGATGTTTAAATATATTGGATGTGTATTGGGCATTAGAATAATTGCCGGAAATTATTTCGGAGTGAAAATACGCGAAAACGGTGAAAAATGGAGTTACCGGGTGAGGTTCGGGCATACCGGGTAACGACTGCCCAAGTACTATTAGGGCTGACCTGAACAGTCTTGTGTGGTATTGGTTGGTCGGTTCAACTGAAAAACTCGTTTTATACTATTTTACGAAAAAACTTTTGGTAAAGTTTCGCGATGTTTTCTAAATGATTTATATCATTATTTGATATCGAATAAAAATGTTTAGGTGAAATATGAATGAATTATTCATATTGGATAATGAATAATTTATTCGGTAAGTTTAAAAATTTTAAATTATGATTTCGCCCGAACCAGACTTCCGCCACCTAAAACAACAACATCCTCAATCTATAGATGGTGCTGAACGCACCTTCGATGCCTAAGTTAGTATTTGGAGCTGAATGTTTGTTTCGCACTAAAATGATTTTTTTAAGTAAAATATTTTGCATAAAAATGATATTTGGAAAGAATTTTTTTTTTTTGGTGTTTGCCTATCGCCAAAAAATATTTTTCCGAAAGTGTTTTCAAATATTTGGCATGTCCGAAATATATTTTGGTGGTTGAAGTATGGATGACAAAAAAATCTCACCCAGATCCCCATAGACTTGCAAAACCCAGGTATGGAAATAATCGAGGTTGTAAAAAAAAAGGACTAGATTAGTGAAATTTCGGACCTGCATGAATCTGGACCCGGGTCATCCCGAACCAGTATACACCTGAAAGACTCACCTCCAGAAATACGTAGGTCCGCAAGTAAATTTCTAGATCCGGATAGAGAAAATCATGACCCACATGGATCCAGATTGGATTTGCATAGACCCGGAAAATCCGGGTCCATAAACCATTTTCAGACTTGGGTAGCAAAATCTGGACCTCTATATATCTGGATTTGGACCAGGTCCACTGTGGATCCGCATAGATTCGAAAAACCCAGGTCCGAAAAATTTTGAACCTGTATAGCGAAAGATCCAAGTCCCGCTCAAATATGCATAGACGTGGAAGACCTGGGTTTGAAAATATACGGATTCGCAAAAAAATTGCAAGACCCAGGTAGCGAAATCCATATCGGAATTCTTGGACAAAAAATAAGGGAATTAAAAATGAATAAAAAGTACAAAATATAAAAATAAATATATGATACTGTAATTAAAAAATAAAAAATAAGAATAGAATATGGAAAAAAGAAAAGTTCGGTTTTTGGACCTGTCCGGGTCAACCCAAATCTAGACCAGATATATTCAGGTCCTGGTTCAGATATATTTTTCGATATCCGAATAGGAATCTGGATCCACCAAAACTTATCCGGACTTGAATCCATGTGGGTGCAAGTCAAAATCCGAATTTTGCTATCCCTACTTAGAAGCGAGTGATGGAAGCTTTAGAGAGATAAAAAATATTATTTTCTATAAAATATGACTTATGAATTTATATTTCATAAGTTATTTTCTAAAAAGGAGTTCAATATTTTATTGATCTGAAAATATTGACTAAATTTTCTATAAATATCTCAAACACTAAAAATAAAATAAAAATTTGGAAAAAACTTTTACGAAGAAACTAACGCACCTTAAATCTAAAGCTAGTTTTCTTTTTAATTGCATTAGAAATTCTGATAATTACAATTACAAACCTCTTAAATTAGTTCATGAATGGGTCGGATTTACTTTCATACATTTAGGGAACAAAAAATTCAACTTCCACACAGTGCACACAGAAGACTTGAACACTCGACCTCAACAATGGCGAAAATTATGGGGCCCGCCTGCTGTGAGAGAGATGATATATACACCCGGCACATAATTTACATCATTGAATGTAAATGTTATGAAAATATTATTTTAAATCATAGAATAATATTATAGCGACAAATTCTTGGCATGGTTTGAGGAATTAAATATAGAATAATAAATAAATCACGTGAACGAAGTGATATTTTCATTCAACTAATAATGTTATGCCACATCGATTTCTACAATATAATTTAGCTGCATCACGGTACTCTAAAAAATAATATTTGTTTTTGTTAATTCTATATGTGTTGGCGATTTTCATAACAAAATAAGTTCAATTGAGTTGTATTGAGTCTTGAAGCTCTCAGAACAATTGAACTAGTATTTGGAAGACTTTGCATGAAGATATCAAAAGCTCGACAATGTTGCGTTCTGTTGTGTTCGAACGAGGTTCGTTAGTGTCACGTTCGAACGAAATTGGACAGAGGCTTATAATGCATGGTGCGTTCTTCATCCCATGCGAACGAAACCTTCCAGAGAGTTCCCATTCGTCATGCGTTCGAAAGAATTTGCGGAACATTGCGTGTTCGTCACGCATGCGTTGGGCGTTCGAACGAGACTGCGAGATTTTGTTATTTTGGATACATTTTCAAGGCTTTTCTTGACTAGGAAAACCCTACCTATTTAAACACAGCCTTAGCTACTTTACCCTGGGTTGATTAATTTATGGGAAACACAATTCACAGAGCCAAAACCTTCTTTGTTTCATTCTTTCTAACAAATCACCTTGAAGACTTATTGATTCCATTGTCTTCTATATTTGGTGATTTTGTTATTCGTTAACCATCAACACAATACCCAACCTTTACCCAATACCCTAATCCTTCGGAGATCTGAGGAGGTGATTGGATGTTGGAGTTTCGGCATCGCGAGTTCGCAGATTGGATTCACTCAGAGACTTCAGAGGTTATGAAGAAGGCCGTTTGGTGCAGGCTCGGGGAGTTCTTCGAATTATTACGATCTAGATGTATTTGAGTCGATGAAGTTTCCACCATAAGTCTTATACCATCACTGTAAGTTTTCTCTATTATAGTGGATTGTGGTGGTATCCTATTCTCGGAGTGGTTTTCCACTCCGCAAGAGTTATTGTAAAATGTGAAGCCTTATCATCCGTTGGATAAGGGACACGTGGCGCAATCCTTGCCGTTGTCCCAATTACATGTATTTGCTCATCCTATATAAAGGGCACTTAGGTTGAGTATTAGGAGAGAGTTTTCATTATTTGTATTCCCTTAATAATTGGCTAAGTGTTGAGCCTTATTTCCTAATCCAAGTTAGTGTAATTCTCAATTGGAAATTTGAGAGATTGTCACTTTTAGAGATTAGGGTTCTTTGTGAGATTTGGGGAATTACAATTTGTAAACGGATTCAAGATTCCGTGTGTAATCTTGAAATTGCTTAGTGCAGCGAGCTCCCTATTCCGGAGTTCAATGTGGATGTAGTCGGGAATTTTTCCGGCGAACCACGGTAAAAATCATGCATTCTTGATTGATTGATTGACGAATATTGCGACAAAAACTTAACAATTGGTATCAGAGCATTTTGGAATTCAAGATCCAGTGGGCTGAAGAATTGGGCGATTAGCTTTCTGGAGATCAAAGCCCAAAGCACTGGGTTCTCCGTGATTCGGCAAAGCAACAACCCATAGACGCAGGGCAACAAGATTTGAAAAACCTTTGAAGACCACAGCCGAAATACACAAAGACAAGAACAAGATTGAAATCCCAAAAATTGAAGTCAAGGGCATCAAGAATCTGTAAACTTCAAGAACACAAAAGAAGACATCAACAAACCAAGTGAATCAAAAACTCAGAGGAAGAACATGCGACAAAAAGGAAATCCCTACATCTGCAATCTTGAAGAACAGCCCCACGAGAAGAGCAGAACAAATTGAAAAGCTCGGCCCAAAAACAAGAAGAAGAAGATCCAAGAAGACGCCTAGACTTGCCGATCAAGAAGTGGAAAATAAACCCCTAAGTTGTCGTCCCACCCTCTGTTTTCGAAATCAACCTTTGAGTGTTTCAAGTTTAGCAAAACAATAACCCTAGGTTGCAGATCAAGACTCAAGAAACTAGACCAACTGACCTGCCGAGGACGAAGAACAATTGCCCAGTTGAAGACCAAAACCTAATAAGTAGCCGATCAAATCAGCAGCCGAATCAAAATCCATTGAAGTACAGACCAGTGAGGGAATCGCCACAAGATCGGTTCTGCCGAGAAGATCCTAAGTGAGCTGATTCATACATTCAAGAGACAGATCTGCCGTGACCTCTCTGCGCCAAGTGCAACAAGGCACTGTGAAGACGAATAAGCCCCCTGAAGGCCTGTACCGATTGAAGATCTGAACAGGGCATAAAAAGCCACTGGGTTGCCGAGAGTTGTGTGGGAAATTATTGCCCAAATTCTGGTGTTCGGTGATTAGGTTTCGGTTAAGGTTGTGTACAGAGTCATTGTGGTGCCTAATTGTACTGGTTGGGTGATTAGGTTTCGGTTTGAGGCACTCTGCTGCCTAGTTGAAAGATTGGGTGTGGAGGGCAGTGAGTTACCAGATTGAAAGTTTTGGGTGTTTAAAGCTGCAGTGTTGTGTGATTGGAGCTTTATTGTTAATTCAGTATTGAAGCTCTGTTGGAGTTGACTGGAAGGAAACAGAAATGTCGACCTTGAGACTCGACATTGGGATATTTGACGGAAAAGGGGATTTCACCACTTGGAAGAAGAAAATGAGGGTACTTCTTTCCCACCATAAGGTGGCTTTGGCACTGGAACCGGATCCAGAAAAGTGGCCAAAGATGGAAAAGGAAGCGAAAGAAGAAATCCTGGAAGAGGCGTACAACTTGATCTTCCTCCACTTGGGAGATTCGGTCATCAGGAAGGTTGATGGAATGGACACTGCCATTCAACTATGGGGTAAACTCGAATCTCTTTATTTTTTTATTTCTGCACCAAATTTAGTGTTCTTAAAATGAAATCTGTTTAATTACAAGATGGATACTAGTAACTCGATTGATGATAATTTGGATGAATTCACGAAAATGACTCAAATCCTTAAAGGAACTGACCAAGCCCTAGGAGACTCTAGCGAAGCTATGATCCTTTTAAATGCATTACCTGAAGAATATAGTGTCGTTAAGAACTCTCTACAGTACACAGGAGTTGTACCTAGGCTAGACTTGGTGATATCTGGTATAAGGGCTAGAGAGCTAGAACTTAGAACCAGTAGGACAGGTGGAGCGAACTTATTCGTGAAAGGTAAAAATGAAAGGAAATATAATGGTCCGAAAAATCATCAGACTAATGAACAAGAACCTAAATGGAAGAAAAAAAACAAACAGGATAATAATAAGAATAGTGACAAGAAGTGCTATCATTGTGGGAAGATGGGACACCTTAAAAAGAATTGTTATAAGTTCATTAGGGAACAGGAAAATGAAGGCAGCGCCACTGTGGCTGCCGAAAAGGAGTCGATGTGCCTATCTGAGGCATTGACTGTGTGTAGAGAACACATTAGTAGAGAATGGATTCTGGACTCCGGGTGTTCCTTTCACATGAGTCCGTATAGGGACTGGTTTGTCAACTTTAGAAATTCTGACCAAGGCACTGTGTATATGGGTAATGACAATACTTGTAGGATACAGGGAGTTGGGGACATAACACTTAAACTTCATGATGGTAAAGTTAGGATTCTTACTGACGTTAGATATGTACCTGACCTGAAACGAAACCTGATATCATTAGGAACACTAGATGAGTTAGGTTTTACATATAAAGCACACAAAGGGAACATGCACATATCTAAGGGTAAGAAACTGATCCTAACTGGTATAAAGAGAAATGGATTGTATGTTCTAAATGGCCAACATGTATTCTCAGAAAAACCTATTTCTGCTTTAACTTCTAATGTTGATATGACTAATATATGGCACTTGAGACTTGGCCATATAGGCCAGAAAGGAATGCAGGTACTCAGCAAGCAGGGACAATTTGGAAAGGACCAGTTGAAGCCACTTGAGTTTTGTGAGATCTGTGTGTTGGGCAAACAGCACAGACAGAGCTTCCCAACTGGAATTCACTTGTCAAAGGCGAGTCTGGAGTATCTACATTGTGATTTGTGGGGACCAGCAAAGGTCCAGACACATGGGGGTAAGAAATATTTCCTCTCTATTGTTGATGACTACAGTAGGAAGGTATGGACATTCTTACTAAAATCAAAGGATGAAACTTTGACAAAATTTAAAGAATGGAAAGTATTGGTAGAAAATCAAACTAGTAACAAAGTAAAAGTCTTGAGAACTGATAATGGCTTAGAATTTTGTAATACTGAGTTTGACCAATACTTTACTAGTGAGGGTATCCTAAGACATAGGACTGTTAGAAACACCCCTCAACAGAATGGAGTTGCGGAAAGAATGAATAGAACCTTATTAGAAAAGATCAGATGTCTTCTATTTTCTTCCGAACTTCCGAGGGCCTTTTGGGGTGAAGCCCTCAATACTGCTACTCATTTGATTAACCTTAGCCCTAATAGCTCAGTTCAGTTTAAGACACCAGAAGAAATCTGGTCTGGTAGGGCTCATAAGCTTGCACACCTTAGAGTATTTGGCTGTGAAGCCTATACTCACCAGTCAGTAGGTAAACTTGAACCGAGGTCTATCAAGTATGTTTTCTTAGGATATCAAGAAGGGACAAAAGGGTATAGGTTATGGGAAAGGGAGTCACCTGGAGTCAAAGTCATAGTTAGTCGGGATGTTATATTCAATGAACTTTATTTTCCTTGTAGATCTACTAACAACAATGCAGGTGCCTTAGAAAAGGATCTAGCAGATTTTGATCTTGCAGGTGGAGCTCAGATGCAGGTGGAGCCAGGGACATCAAGGACAGCTGAGCAAGTTGGTGACATGTCAGGCACGGAGACATCTGAGGACACCCAGCCCAGGAGAAATAACCATGAGGAAAACAGAAATGAAATAGCAGACATACAAGAACACATTGAAGTGGATCACACTGAGCAGCATGATGAAACACCACAAGACACATTGGCCAACTACCAGCTAGCAAGAGACAGAAGTAGGAGGCAGGTAAGGCCTCATACCATGTATGATTACTCAACTAATGATTTGTATTTCTGTGCATTAATATCAAGTCATGAAATTAATGGAGTTGAGCATGCTAGCTTAGGAGTGGCATTAAAGTCTGCCCATAAACTTGAATGGGAAGCGGCTATAGGAGAGAATATGTCTTCTCTTAGTAATAGATCTGAGATGGTTAAAATGGAAAATGTACATTATTCAAATGCTATTGGTTCTGTGATGTATGTCATGATTAGTACTAGACCTGACTTGTCTTATACTGTATCTTTATTAAGTAGGTTTATGTCTAATCCAGGTGGAGCACACATGAGTGCTTTACAATGGTTGTTAAGATACTTGAATACTACTATTGATTATGGCTTATGTTTTAACAAATCTAACGCTTTAGATTTGGTAGGGTATGTTGATTCTGATTTTGCAGGTGACAGAGACTCAAGAAAATCAACTACCGAAGCAGAGTATATAGCCATAACTGATGTGTTCAAGGAAGCAATTTGGCTTCAGGGTATCTTAACCGAAATACAACAGTTGCAGGGTAAGACTGTTGTGTATTCAGACAGTCAGAGTGCAATACATCTGAGCAAGAATCCAGTACATCATGAGAGAACCAAGCATGTGGATGTGAAGTATCATTTCGTGAGGGAAGTCATCACAAATGGTAAGGTTGAGATTGAGAAGGTTCCAACAGAAGATAACCCATCGGACATGGGGACAAAGATTATGACTGCAACCAAACTCTCCCACTGCAGGAAGCTGTTGCAGGTGGGGGTTGGCTGACCTTGCAGCCGACATGAGCGATGATGTGAGTAGGTGAGTTTGCTGTGCTATCTTGGCCTAAATGTGTCGTTGTGTATGATTGGGAGTGATAGATGTTTTTGGCTTCAAGGTGGAGATTGTAAAATGTGAAGCCTTATCATCCGTTGGATAAAGGACACGTGGCGCAATCCTTGCCGTTGTCCCAATTACATGTATTTGTTCATCCTATATAAAGGGCACTTAGGTTGAGTATTAGGAGAGAGTTTTCATTATTTGTATTCCCTTAATAATTGGCTAAGTGTTGAGCCTTATTTCCTAATCCAAGTTAGTGTAATTCTCAATTGGAAATTTGAGAGATTGTCACTTTTAGAGATTAGGGTTCTTTGTGAGATTTGGGGAATTACAATTTGTAAACGGATTCAAGATTCCGTGTGTAATCTTGAAATTGCTTAGTGCAGCGAGCTCCCTATTCCGGAGTTCAACGTGGATGTAGTCAGGAATTTTTCCGGCGAACCACGGTAAAAATCGTGCATTCTTGATTGATTGATTGACGAATATTGCGACAAAAACTTAACAGTTTTCTATTCCGTCAACAAAATCTTTGTGTTGATTGCTCATTTACTTTTTGCTATTTAATTATTACTTTGATTAAGACTGTGGCAATTGATTAGAATTAAGGGTGGTTGATTGAATCGTTCCATAATAACTCTACCATTGACATGTCTTAGATAGAGTTGGTTTCAATAATTTCGCATAAGGTCAAAATCTTAGGTCAACTTTGAATTCTCAATTAGTATCAGAGCAGAACCGCGATCCTTGACCCGTTTACTATGGAAAAAAGTCATCTCTTAAACTGTCCCTTATTCTTTGATGGGACTAAGTTCCCTCATTGAAAGGTTTATATGAGAGCGTTCCTCAAATCCCTAGATGATAGGGTGTGGATGTCAGTAGAGTATGGGTGGAAACCTCTCATGGTCATGGTTAATGAGGTCTCTTCCCATAAAGATAAACTCACTTGGACCAAATAGGAGTTTGAAGAGAGCAATAAGAACATCAAAGCCATTAATGTCATTCATGATGTTGTTTGCTCCACGGCGTTTAGGAGAATTTCTATGTGTGAGATTGTCAATGATGCATGAGACATCCTTCAGACTGTACATGATGGCACATTATCCGTTAGAAATAATAGACTCCAAGAACTTTTTGCTAGGTTTGAAACAGTTAGGATGAAACATGATGAAACCCTTGACGAGTTTTACACTAAGATTAACGATATTTTTAATTCTAGTTTTAACCTATGTGAGACTATTCCTACGAATAGGATAGTTAGGAAAATCCTTAGATCAATTCTTGAAATGTTTTTGTCTAAGATCATTGTCATTGAAGAGAGTAAAGATTTCGATCACCTAAAACTAGAGGACCTCGTAGGAAACCTTCAGGTATATAAGAGCAAACTTTCCGGTTCTTAAGAACATAACGATGAAAATCGTGAAGGAAGTAACCCGTGATTCATCTGATGATAATGAGGATGATTCTCTCACAGATGTTGATATGGCTATGTCTGTGAACGAGTTTAAAAAATTCTTAAGTTGAAGAAGAGTGGCCATGGCCTTTATAGCATTTGGGATGAGAAATAAGGGTGGCAGAAAAGCCCGGGCTTGGTCCGGCCTGCCCGGGCTTTGGCCCGAGCCGGGGTAAAAAAAACCCGGGCGAGGCCCTATACTCAAAAGTTCGGCTCGGGCCCTAAGCATTTTTGGCCCGGGCCCGGCCCGGCCAGGGCTTAAAAAAAAAACCTATATATTTTAATATGTTTGTAGCATTTAAATTGTTAATTTATCGATGAAACATTTGATTTATTTGTGAATTGTCTTTGCATATAGTGTGGATGTATTTTGTATTTGTATGTTTTTAATTTTTTTTTTAAAAAAACGGGCCGGATATAGCCCGGGCCTGAGCCCGGCCCGGAAGACACCCGGGCTCGAGCCTGGCCCGGAAGATGCCCGGGCCGGGCTTTTCCCGGGACTAGGTTTTTATTTTTCTTGCCGAGCTCGGACCGAGCTTATCAAAGTCCGGGTCCAGCCCGACCCATTGCCACTCTTAATGAGAAATCTAGAGAGAGTAGCCGTCGTAAGAGAGAGTGTAGAGAAGAAAATGATAGGAAACCTCGAGCTATTCAATACCATGAATGTGAATGTTTTGGGCATATAAGATTTGAGTATCTCACATACTTAAAGTCTAAGGGGAGAAAGTTAAGACGGTCTCCCATAATGATTCAGATAGTAGCTATACCTCTCACGAGTCTTTTAAGAAAAAGTGGAGTTACATTATATTTTCTTCTACTGTGGTCTGTGAGAGAAAGGCTAATGTTAGTGATGTAGATGCTTGTTCTGAATTCTCTCACAATGACTCTGTAGATGAGAATGATCTTCTGGTAGCTTATACAGAATTGTTTAATGAGAGTTTAGCTATCAAGAAATCAAATGTTGAGGTCAATAAGAGGCTGAAAGAAATGGAACTTGAGAAGAATGAAATTCAAGCCAAGCTTGACAAGAGCCTTACTATTATTGATGATCTTAAGGAGAGGAATATGGAACTAGCTGATATAGTCAAATTCTTAAAAATTGAACTTGAAAATGCTAGGACATAGTTATCTGTATTTTCTAGGGGAACTAAGAAACTAGACCACATGTTAGGGATTGATATGCCTCCTGGTGAGAAAAGAGGATTAGACTTTGTTGAGTCAAGTTGTGACAATGTATCATCATCTAAAACTGTGTCTGTCACTCCTCCGTGTGACTTGAGAAAGAAACCAGTTGTTGAGTGTCACTTGATCCCCATATTGTTTCTTGTCATGTGACCCAACCTCAATCTAAAGGTGTTTTTGGTAGACTCGTTCTAGTCCGAGGTTTGTGTCCATTTTCCATCACTGCGGCAAATCAGGACATATTAGGCCTAAGTGTTTTATGTTGCATAAACAAAAGAAAAAGAATAAGAGTATTTCCCCTAAATTTGATCTTCGAATCTAGTTCGTCAAGTTTCTACATTGGCTAAACAGAACAGACGCAGTATATTAGTGAGAAACTTGCACTGCTGACAATGAGTCCTCAAGTGAAAAAGATTCATATGAGAGTTTGGGTAAAGAAGAGAGATGGGCTCTCTATCACTACTGAATGTCACAATCCTGTAAGTATTAACTAGACTACAAGTCTATGTGTCTCTCGATAGATTTTCAATTCATTTTCCATAATGTATATGTATGTACGTGTGTTTTATGTTTTTGCATAACTATATGTTTGGTTTGTTTTCACTACATATGGGTTTGTGTGGGGTTTTTTTTTTGTTTTTGTTATATGTCCATTGGTATATAGGGTGGAAACCCGAACATAAATTTCATAGCCGATTCTGAATGAACGATAATTGATCTGTAATCGGGATACAACTCCACGCACCATTGGATAATGACAAGCACCGTTGTGTCCTTTATTATTTTTTTATTAAAAGAAATATATAAATAAATAATTATTAAATGAAAAAGATCAAAAATATTTTCTAGCTTGAAAGAGCATGTAAAAACTCATTGCATGTGAACCTGGTATGTAGGATATATGATTATTTATGTGTAATATGCTTTTATTTTTCTTGATGCTTTGTGTGTGTGAGTGCGTGAGATTAAAACCCTTTGTATGGCAGTCAAATCTCTATTATACTTAATTCACTAAATAGTGTGACCTTTGACTACTTGACCTTGTGCTATCTCCTTTAAAAAAATAAAATAATAAAAATTATTATGTTAATGAGTCTCAAATACTTCAATTCAAAAGTACTCAAAAGAGCCAATGTGCAAAATCTAAAAGATAAGAGCAAAAATCCTTCACTCGAAAGAGTTTTGTGATGAGCTCATATGTAGGGGGAGTAAATTATAGCATGCAACCAATGTTGAGTATTTTCAGGTTCTAGTGATGCTGGGTTTGAACACCTATTTTGTGGACTTGGTGTGTCATGAGATAAGATTTCTTTGGCTTTGTCCTGCTCACAAAATAAGGTCTTAAGCTTTGACTTGTTGTGCACTTATTTTTCAAACAGGTGCTTGCTATGCTTTGGTATTTACATCATATGCATGCATGTATTGTTGTTCATGACCAAAAATGTTTCATATTACACTACAAGAAAATACAGATTTAGCGACGGAAATTAGCAACGGAAAATTCCGTTTGAAACTTTTGAAACGGAATAGCGACGAAATTGAAATGGATTACAATATTCGCGACGAAATTTAATGACGGGAGAAAATTCCGTAACTAATTGAGGCGGGAATGGAATAGTGGGAACAACAACGACGAAATAGAAACAGATTCATATATTTCGTCGCTATATTTAGCGACGAATATCCATTCCATTCCGTCGCTAAATATAGCGACAGAATGGATATCCGTCGCTAAATATAGCGATGGAATGGATATCCGTCGCTAAAATAGCGACGGAATGTATAAATCCGTTTCTATTCCGTCTCTAAATATAGCGACGGATATACATTCTGTCGCTATATTTAGTGACGGAATGTATATCCGTCGCTAATTGAAATTGTTCTGATAAAAATTACTCGCAGAAATATTCAATCGAAGAGCAAAGCAAACCTCAACGCCGCTGAAGAATATTTCCGTCGAGCCCTCTCTCTTGGCGTCTCACCCAAATCATTTTCCCGGCACCAAAACCCTAGACCAAGGTAACATCTCGTAAACCCTTCAATCTCTCCTTTGATTTCTGGGTTTCCTTTATTCTGTTAATTTCTTTCATTTTCTGTTACCAAAACCCTAGACGGATATCAATTTCTTTCATTTTCTGTTGCGTGCAACTTGAAACATCAACCTAGTTCTTGGGAATAATATGCATCGTACATGTCAAGAATTAATATATAAATAAAGAACATAAGCTTCATTTCCCTTGAGCACCCTTCGCCATCACCTTATTCTTCTCTGTGTAGCTCTTGAATTGTGTGTGTGTCTTTGGAGGTTTGGTTTAGGCTTTTGAAAACTGTTGATTACAATCAGGCTGTTGGATCTAGGTGTTTAGGTGGCAAGTAAATATTCATTTGTAGTTCGCAATCTCTAGCAAATTGATTCTGTCTATATTAGTAGTCAAATATTAATCCTTTTTGTGGGTGTTGCTGCTTGATCATTAGCTTTGGTGTGTTAACTGGCATTCTTTGTTTGTACCGGTGAGATCTTTGTGAATTCCCCATTCTTCATCTCAGCAGAGGTTGCAGGTGCACTAGAAACAAGGTAAATTTTAAATTCTTGCTTAGTAATGTATCGACTTTAATAATTTCAGCCTAAATATTGCTGGTTGTTTGCCTCCAGGAAAAATGATGAGTACAAAGAGATAACTGTACCAGCTGGGAAAACTTTTGAGGTTTGTTATCAAAATCTGTTTTCCAGATTTGTCTTTCATCTTTGAAGGTTTGAAATAATTATTATGTACTTATATTTCGTTGCTGACCTGAGTTATTCATATACACCTTTTAGCAAATTCTCTATCTTATGAATACACCTTTTAGCAAATTCTCTACCTCTGAGCATTTTAGAAGTTTTCATTGGACCCTGTTGCAGTGATTGTACTTTATGGGTTGTAGAATTTTGTGTACATGTGTTTGCTTTTAGGTTGTTTTTCCTTTTAATACTTTGATGTTTCCGTTGATATTGGTTTCCAAGATCAAACTCTTTTAAAGCTATGAAAAAAAACCTCTGCAGATGTAGCTTGCAAAATATACGGAACTTCATCCCCTTTTCATTTGGTATTTGCTTGACCAACTCAATATTTTCCCATTGTCATGGTGGTTGACAATTATCACCTAAGTTGGGTTTTGTTGTCTATTTTATGATGAAATTTAATGTCTAAGCGTCTATTCTTACATTGTCCTAGAACTACTAAGGATTAATCCCCTTAATTTTCATATAAGGTAATAAGTATTTTATTACCTTGCACCAATTATTTATTGATTGTAGCTCAGTCTCTCACTTTCTCGTAGGTCGTATCTCGGAAGCCCAATCACTATCCGTAGTCGCCTCATCAAGCATCAGGTATTTGTTGGTTTTCTGCTATTTGTTCTATTTTGATTGTTTTAATTATAATTGTCCAGTAAGGACTTGACAATTTACTTAGATGTGTGAAAAGTGAATTTAATTTTCATATAAGGTAATAAGTATTTTCAGTGATTAATTCAAACCTCAAGGTAGAACTTAGTCGATAGGATCCAAAATTAAGCTAAAAATTAAGGTTTGTAATCAATATATTGGTTGTATGGTTATTGATGAAGGCAATAAAATAATATACTTTATCATTTATGTTGAATAAGCAGTAGAATAGAACTCGAAAGGAATTGCAAGTTAGTTGTGAATCCTGTTTTTCTATTACGTCTATTCTATTGTATGCCAAGAGTTGAGTTTAATGAACTCTGTTATAATTTTTACCAATAAAGTCACCAGTTATATTTTCATCAGTTGCCAGCATCACATACAACCGTAGTGAAAGATAAGATGAGATCAGATCGGCAGTGGATCAATGCTAGGTTAAAAGATGGGTATTTGACGAATGAGTTTATTGCGGGTATTGAGGAGTTTATCCAGTTAGCAGAAAGTCATCATACATTTATGGACGGAATGAAAATTAAGTGTCCATGTAACCAACGTAGGTGTCAAAATCGAAGTTTTTATGACCCTGATATTGTGAGACTTCATCTTGCAAAATATGGATTTGTACCAAACTATTATTTATGGTATAAACATGGGGAGACTAAACAACGAGATATCTCGGAACATGATATTAGTCAAAGTCCATAAGTCGAGTATACCCAAGTGAACAACGCAATTCAAGAAATGGTATTGGATGCTGCATGACCTACTTTCAATCAAAATGATAGTGGAAGAGACTCCAAATACCGCGACACGAAAACTTTATGACATGCTTAGAGCATCAGAGCAGGAGATTTGGCATGGAAACCCATACGGGCATTCACAGTTATCATCGGTGGCTAGACTCCTGAATTTGAAGGCGGAACATCATTTTTCGGAAAGGTGTTATGACGATATTTGTCAATTTATTCATGAAATGATTCCAGAGGATAATGTAATGAATGATAACTTTTATAGCACAAAGAAGTTAATTGAAGGCTTGGGTCTACCAGTAGAAAAAATTCACTGTTGTAATAATGGTTGCATGATATATTGGAGTGATGATATTGACCTAAAAAGTTGCAAGTTCTGTAACCACCCTCGGTATAAGAAGCAGAGACGAGGATCAGCAAAGCACAAAATAAATGTTTCTTACAAGAAAATGTCTTATTTTCCACTTACAGCTCGTTTTCAGAGATTGTATGCATCTAATGCCACTGCTAAGGACATGAGGTGGCATGCCGAGCATGATACTGAAGAGGGTGGTGTCATGAGGCATTGCTCAGACTCCCCAGCTTGTAAACATTTTAATAAGATGTATCCATCTTTTGCAGCTGAAACTCGAAATGTTAGGCTGGGTCTTTGCACTGATAGATTTCAACCATTTGGACAAACATGGCAACAGTACTCTTCATGGCCAGTGATAGTGACGCCATAATATTTGCCACCATGGATGTGCATGGAAGATGAATACATGTTTTTTTCTGTAATAATGCCTGGGCCGAGAAACCCTAAAGAGAAGTTGGATGTGTTCTTGCAACCTTTGATTGCTGAGTTGAAAGAATTATGGGAGGTGGGGGTAAACACATATGATATATACAGTAAACAAAATTTTCAGATGCGAGCTTCACTGTTGTGGACTATCAATGATTTTCATGCATATTCTATGTTGTCAGGGTGGAGTACTGCAATAAGTTATCTTGTCCCTATTGCATGGATGATTCAGACGTATTTGCTTTGAAAAAAGGTGGAAAGACTTCATGGTTTGACAACCATCGCAAGTTCTTACTGTCAGAGCATCCATTTCGAAGAAACAAGAGGTGGTTTATGAAGGGGCGTGCACTACATAAAGTGGCACAACCTGTGAAGTCGGGTTTTGAGATCTTAGAGCAGATTGAAAGATATGGATTGAAAAAGGTTACAGAACTTGATGCTGATCATAATAATGCTCGAATAGTCAGGAACTGCAGGTGTGGTTGGAAGAAACGAAGCATATTTTGGGATTTGCCTTATTGGAAAACATTACTAATTCGACATAATTTAGATGTCATGCACATTGAGAAGAATTTCTTTGATAATATTTTCAACACTGTCATGAATGTGGAAGAGAAAACAAAAGATAATACCAAGTCTAGAGAAGACTTGAAGGAGTTCTGTTCACGTCCGGAGTTGCATCGGATTGAAAAAAATGGCAAATTTGTGTATCCTGAAGCTTGTTACATGTTGAATAAGGCTTCAAAAGAAGCATTATGTAAATGGTTGAAAGAACTCCGATTTCTTGACGGATATGCATCTAATATGGGATGATGTGTTGACATGAAAAAACTCAAGCTGTATGGAATGAAAAACCATGATTGTCATGTGTTTATGCAAAGGTTAATACCCATAGCATTCCGTGAATTACTTCTAGCAAATGTGTGGCAGACTTTGACAGAATTGAGCATTTTTTTCAAGGATCTTACTTGTACTGTCATTACTGAAAATGAAATGGAGCGGCTAGAGAAAGACATTCCTGTCATTATATGTAAGTTGAGCGTATATTCCCTCCAAGTTTCTTCGACTCAATGGAACATCTTCCGATCCACTTGGCTTATGAAGCAAGGATAGCGGGTCCTGTACAATATAGATGGATGTATCCGTTTGAGAGGTATCTTCGTCGACTGAAAAATAATGTCACCAATAAGCTAAAGTCGAAGGTTCAATATGTAATGCATATTTGTGAAGGGGTTTTAGGGGGCAAATCCGGTAACGCAGCGGAAGCGGCGGAAGATCGTATCTTCCGATTTCAAAACTTTTTCTCGGATTAATTAAATAAACATATTTATTTAATTATCCAATAATCAAATTATGAAATAAAATTCAATAAATCATATTTAAGTGAATTTACCAAATTACCCTTACTTTGGTATTTTGTCCATTTTAGTCCGAAATTGATCTAATCAATTTTGAATGATTCTAAATCATTTCTAAGATGAACTTAGCATGTTCAAAACATCAAAACACCAAAAGCACCAAAATCCCCAATTTTGTTCATCATGGCCGAATGCACCATTAGGGTGCCAAATTGTGCACTTTGTCATTTCATGCTTCAAAACACATCAAGATGTAATCCAATCAACATGAAACTTTATATGCATCATATACACATCCAAATACACAACATATATGAAAATCCCCAAATTTGGAATTGGTCATGAACCCTAATTTTTCAATTTCTTCAAATTGGACAAATTAGACCAAATTGGTTAAATCCAACACTTCAATCATCTTTCTTCCATCCAATCAAAGTCTCAACACAATGAAACAACTCAAGATCAAATCTAGGTCATCTAAGAGTGGGTCAACAACTCTAGATTAGCAACATGGTTTCCAAAACCTTAAAAGAAAGCTTATAACTACAATAGTCACAACCTTCCTTCATCATACATGCTCAACACTTCCATCAAAACTTCCATCAACAAAAACACAAGGAATAAAGAAAGAAATAACCTAAGAACATCATATGTTAAAGCCTAGATCCTAAGGAACATTTTCTTTCTAATAGCAAGTTGGAAAAACTCACTAAAATCCAAGCTTTCTTTGATTTCTTCTTTCTTTCTCACAAGCTTCCTTTGCTTCCATTAATGGAGTTTTTCTTTAAAGTGTGTTAGGTTATCAAATGAAAGTGAAATGAAAACAATATATACTTGTTGTAAAATAGCCTTGGCCGAAATTGCAAAGACAAATACAAGTTATATTAATTTCAATTTCATTTCACCTTTATCTTTGATCAACTTGCATAAATATCCTAATAACACTTTATTAGATATTTAATTAAGTCAACAAAGGCAACCAAAAAATATAACTCTTATATTTTAAGGTAATGGCCGAAATTTTTGAAGAAAAAATAAAGAAAAATGATATTTCAATTTTAAACATTTTAAACAAATATCAAAGAAGTCAAATCCAATTTGACTACCATTTCCTTTACTTTAAAGTCAACATTAAACACTTATAATCATTTCCTAACTTTATCATTTGGTGATATATTTATATTTTAATTATATTAATCATTTAACAATTAAATAATTAAATAATTAATTAAATATAAATATATCAAATATATGTATTATATTTACTTTAAATATCTCAAATACATATATTGATGATATATGTCAAATACCTTTATTTGACTATTTATTAATGTGTATTTAATAATATCATATATTAAATACAAATACACATTAATTAGGAAATAACGGTTCGGCCCGTTCGCATGTATTTTTCGTTTAACGATTAAACGATTTATAAATAATCATCATTATTCATAAATGTTGCTCTAGTGCTCTACGAGTATGTTTCATTATTGAGACTCTCTAGATTCAGGTATATCCGTCACGAAATCCAATTTCATGTCCATAATCTATCCACCCATAGATTATGACGATCACGGATAAACTAGCTGAATCATACAGGTCGAGGTCATTGCATACGTATAATCCCTCCGTCACAGGTATCCAGATAATCCCAGAGATATAGATGTAAACGTCAAATCTCTATAGGTATTATCTCGTCGACGTATCTATTAGCAATCTCTAAATAACACTCGGAACTTACTTCCGATGTATACTGTGGCACAGATTTAACAGATTGCTAAATATATATGGACTACATATGCTCTGTACACAGAACTGACGGATCCTATCTTGACACACACAAGATATCCTGAGGATCGATCCACACCCAACGAATAGGCGGAGGTCTGCTCTAAATAGATCGGTGACGTGACTGCCATATAAGTGTGGAGGATGTCTCATACATCCACAGTGGTGTCTCAAGTCGAAGGACCACTATGCTACTCAACCCGAGAAGATTCTTATTGACGTTGGTGTACTATCCATTAAGAATCTTCGGTGAGCCGTTCAGTGTTTATCCACTATAAACACCTACACGTCTATACGAGTCTCCATAGACTCATGGTTCATTGGGATAAACCATCGGACCAAGTCTCGATATACGACATGTACTGGTCTCAACGGATTTGTCTAACCGACCCGTGTTAGCAAATCTTGACCAGGAACTATGTTTGATAATATTCATATAGCAGTGACACTTCCCAATGTCAATTACAAACTAACTTTGTAACTGTGTACTGCATTATATATTATCGGGCCTTTGTCTAATATATACATATCACTAAACCACATTTAGTTTCAATCTAATCGTAATCAGATCGAATACGTATATAAGAACAAGAGGTGCAACCATAAATAAGTAATATTATGGAATAAGGGGATGTTCGTATTCATGAATCAGTCATAAATACGGTCCGGATTGGCGCTCTGAGCACCAACCCCAACAATTTGGTTGAAGAGGCTTCATCATTTTGTGCGCATTACTTTCAGCCACATGTTTACACTAGACATAGGAAAGTTCCACGGAACGATGATACTTGTGGGGGTGAAGGGGAAGAACATGAAGGGATGATCTCAATTTTCAGAAATTCGGGAAAATCATATGGCAGAGAGATCTAAATTCTTTATAGATGATAAAGAATATCATGCAGCTCGTACATATATTTTGCTAAATTACGAGAAAATTAAACCTTATATTGAGTAAGATTGGTTAATTTAATGAATTTTTATAAATCTATAGCGCATTAATTTCATAATAAGTATGTTATTGAAGATAACATATTTTGGTTGTTAGTATGTACATTGCGCAGTTGAGGCAAACTGATGTAGATATGTCTGAAGCAGTGGTTGATTCCAAACTTGACAAAGAATTCGCATTGTGGTTCGAAACATATGTAAGTAAAAAACTGCAATTTGGTGTATTTTAAGTACTTTTTAAACAAAAGTTTATGGAGACATGTTACTATAACTTCTTACTTGTGTAGGCACGTAATCCATCCTCCAACATCTCTAACAAATTCATAAAGGACTTAGCAAATGGGCCATTATGAAAAGTGAAAACATTCCCGGTATATTACGTGAATGAGTACAAGTTTCACACGGAACAACACAGTTCAGATAGACCAACAATGAATAGCGGTGTCTGCATTAAGGGATCTATCAACAGTGCAACTGAGACAGATTATTACGGCGTGTTAATGGAAGTTGTTCAGTTAGAGTTTCCTGTAATACCGATTAAAAGAACAGTATTATTCAAGTACAAGTGGTTTGATCTGACTGAGAGTGTTGGTACACGAATTCACGAGCAATACAAGTTTGTAGATGTGCATCATAAAAGGAGTTATCGAAAATATGATCCGTTCATTATGGCAGGGCAAGTGTATTACACCACTTATCCAATCGTACGGAAAAATCCAAGCGATTGGTGGTCTGTGTCTAAATTAAAAGCTCGTGCTGTTGTTGAAGTTTCAGAACAATCTTTCACAACCTCGATGTCACGTGGAGTTGCTTTTCAAGAGGATGTTGTAGAAATGCATGCAATAGAAATTGTGATCGAGGCTGAACCTCAACGATTAATTGGTGAAGACGACAATTACATCGATATTGAGGACATGGATATTGAGGAAGACGATGAGCCAGAAATAGAAATAGAATCAGATGAAGAATTAGAGGAAAACGACAAAGATGAACAAGTGGTTTGATCTGACTGAGAGTGTTGGTACACGAATTCACGAGCAATACAAGTTTGTAGATGTGCATCATAAAAGGAGTTATCGAAAATATGATCCGTTCATTATGGCAGGGCAAGTGTATTACACCACTTATCCAATCGTACGGAAAAATCCAAGCGATTGGTGGTCTGTGTCTAAATTAAAAGCTCGTGCTGTTGTTGAAGTTTCAGAACAATCTTTCACAACCTCGATGTCATGTGGAGTTGCTTTTCAAGAGGATGTTGTAGAAATGCATGCAATAGAAATTGTGATCGAGGCTAAACCTCAACGATTAATTGGTGAAGACGACAATTACATCGATATTGAGGACATGGATATTGAGGAAGACGATGAGCCAGAAATAGAAATAGAATCAGATGAAGAATTAGAGGAAAACGACAAAGATGAACAATTTGATGATTCTGACAACGAGTAGTTTATTAAATTAATAATAAGCGACAATAGTTTTTTTTGGATTCCTCCTAATGTATTTTATTAGCATTTTTTTTCGTTGGCATTGGCTGGTATAAAATATAACCCATCCAAACTGTTATTTATATATGCTTGTTAGGTTGGTGTAACTTTAACTTCACAACCTCATTAAAATTTTTTTTTCCAACCTCTGCTGCATATTGCAGCAGCTGATGCATATTTGCAGCAGCTGCTGTAATATGCAGCAGACATGCAGCAGCTGCAGCATTTGCAGCTGCAGCATTTGCTGCTGCATATTGCAGCATCAGCTGCTGCAATATGCAACAGAGCTTAGAAAAAAAAATAAAAAAAACTGCAATTAAAGTGTTGTTTTTCTTTGTAGAAGCAATTTATTACTAGTTTTAGTAATTGGTGTTTCATGTGATGAGTCACGAATTTGCGTTCAAGCCGAAATTTGAGTTTGCTATGAAAAATAATGAATCGGTAACTAACATAGTGGATGCAAAAATAACTTAAAAGTTTTAAAGTTTGATGTGATTAAGTGTTGGATTGTTAATCACTAAAATAAAGTGCTATTAAAACTAATTAATAGGATGCTTGTAAAATGTGAGGAGTACTGTCAAGATTATGACAAGGGTATTTATTTTCTTTTTAGTTGGAAAATGGACTTTTGGTACATGATTAAATATGTATATTGATTATAGATATGGTACGGGGAGGACAGCCAGCTGGCCGAGGACGAGGAGTTGAGCGGTCAGGCAAAGGTCCTCATCACATTCCACACCAGAGACGATAGACCATCTGCAGTCTCAACTACCCCTATTTCTACTACTCAGACATCAGCATGATCGACTTCAGCTGGATCATCTCAAGCAGCACAAAGTTTAATGAGTTGTACCAAACTTATGATTATACCGGCTACTCATGATCAGTATGATTTTTGAAAGTTTATATTATTATTATTATTATTGTAATTGTTGTTGTTGTCGTTGTTGGTATTATTAATATTAATATTATTATTATTATTAAAAAAATCTAAATATTTATTTACTATTTTATACGCAGGTTCATACCTTCGGCCTCTCGCAGGATATGAGAAATATTTAAGGAGAAATTTACAGAGGAGGGCATGCATTGGACTAAAGCGCCTAAAGAAATAAAAGAGTACTATTGGGATGAATTTCAGGTATATTATTATTATATGTGATGTATTATTTGTCATTGTTGATTACAAATTATTTATTCAAATTCTTTTTACTTCTTACAGAAATTTTATCAGTGGGATTCTGCGCATGCGGTCGCTGTTAGGACTACATGGAATAATGTGTGTCAGAATCGGTATAACGATAAATTCTGTAAATGGTGCTATAAATATAAAGAATGAGGGAAGCCACTCTGCGTTCCAGATAATGTTTGGAACAAATGGTAGGAGTATTGGAGTAGTACAATGTTTAAATTAAAATCTCAGCAAGCATCAAAAAATAGAAACACTGAGAAGGGTGGAGAATGATCAGGTGTTTCTAAACACACCGGTGGCTCGAGGTCTACCATTCAACATTCTATTGATATGGTTAGATTTTTTAAACATGCGAACATTTTTTATTACTTTTATTATTCTAATTTAATTTTTTTTATTTTTTAATTAGAATCTCAGTTAGGACGTGCACCCACAGGCTATGAGATCTTTAAGCATATGCACACAAAGAAGGATGATACTTTTATTGACAAGAGATCAAGCGACATTATTGTAAATTTTTGTTTATAAATTATATATTTTTAATTTGTTCTTTTCAAAATCATTTTTGCTTTCTTATATATATTTATTATTAATGGTAGGCTGCTGTGGAGCAAATGGCAGAGATTGCATCTCAGTTATCAGAGGAGTCTGGTGAGCAAGCTGAGACTCAGCTTGACACCAATCGCCTATACTTAGATGTGGTTGGAGTGGATACTAAGAAGCGCCGAGTGTACGGTCTCGACTCTCTTGCGTCACTTTCATATCCGGATTCATTACGCAGCTCAAGTAGATCACACTTCGGAATGACTTTTGATGATACATTTGAGCAGCGGGTACAAGAGCGATTTAGGATTGAAATACAGACTATACAACAACGACTGGATGAAGAGATACACCGCCGAGAGGAAGAGCAGCAGAAGAGAAATGAAGAAGTGTTTGATCTCAAACAGAAGATGGCAGAAATGGAGTGGTATTTTCAAATGATGAGAGACTTGAGTTCACAGCCTTCCTCTTCAGGTCCACCTGATCCTCCGACTGATTGTGAGCAGAGAGATAAGGAGAATTAAGTTATATGTATTTATTTTATGTTGTACTTTTTTACACATAACTTTTATGTAATAAAATTTTTATTTTAATATTTGTTGTGTTTATTTTATAATTTTACTCATATTAATATTGTTTAAAATAAATTTAATTTCTTTAAGAATTTTTTAAAAAATACAATTTTATGAAAAAAAACATTTATAAATTCATTTGCTACTAATTAGCGATGGAAATTTTCGTCGCTAAATGGCGACAGACATTTCCGTCGCTAACTTGCGACAGAATTAATTCCGTAGCTAAATGGCGACGGACATTTCCGTCGCCAGATGGCGACGGATATTCCCGTCGCTAGATTGCGACGGACATGTCCGTCCTTATTTAGCGACGAAATTGTCCGTCGCTAAATAGCGACGAAATTATTTCCGTAGCAATTTATAGCGACGAAAATAAAATTTCCGTCGCTATATACTTTGCGACTAATAAAATAGAGACGGAAAAATTCCGTCTCTGTTCCGTCGCTAAAGTCTAATAGCGACGGATTAGAGACATATATTTCCGTCTCTAATTCACATTTTTCTTGTAGTGTTATCTCATGTCATAAATAGTTGAGTACGAACTGAGCATTATTGTACTTGCTTGTAATGCTATTTTGGGTCGTTTTTTTTTATTTATTTAATTTTTTAACTTATTGTGTGTGCTTCATGTCATTGCATACTACATTTAGTATTACATAGTTATGAGTTTTTCTTCATTTTTTCTCATGAGTTTTTTTACTAACTATGTTTTGCTGTTAGTGAGTGTGAGCAAGTTAGGTATACGAGTAGCAATAGTGCAACTTATTTGTTTGTTTCCCATTGTCATTTCGTGAAAGAAAGGGAGAGAAGTTATATATGCTTTTATATTTTTATTTGGTATATCTGCTATTGATATTCCTTTTTTTCACAAGTATATTGTTGTTTGTGGCTGTTTCAGGTGAACAAGTTATTTGTGGTGGCATTGCATCTTCATCGACTTCCAGACTGTTTGTAGCTGGTTATTTAATTTTTGCATCTTTTATCATAATCCTTGTATTAAGTGGTTTTGTTCATGGAATGCCAAAAGAAGGGATTGTTAGTTCCGAGTGTGTTGGAAACTTCCGTAATAAAACAAGTTCAATCAAGTTATAATGAGTCTTGAAGCTCTTAAAGTAATTGGACTAATATTTGGAAGACTTTGCATGAAGATATAAGAAGCCTGATTGCTATGCGTCATTGTTGTGTTTGAACAAGGTTCGTTAGTGTCAAGTTCATGCTAATGTTCGGACGTAATTTGAAAGAAGCTTCTCGTGCATGATGCGTTCTTCATCCCGTACGAACGAAAACTTCTAGAGAGTTTCTGTTTGTCATGCGTTCGCCAGGCCGTTCGAACGGATTTACTGAACATTGTGCATTCATTATGCGTACATTAGGCGATTGAACGAGATTGCAGGATTTCCATATTTTGGACGTGATTTCAAGGCTTTTCTAGATTAGGAAAACCCTACCTATTTAAACACAGCCTTCGACACTTTACCCTGGGTTGGATATTTTATAGGAAACACAATTCACAGAGCCAAGACCTTATTTTTTTTCCTTCTTTTTAACAAATCACCTCAAAGACTTATTGATTCCATTGTATTCTATATTTTGGTGATTTTGTTCTTTGGTAACCATTAACACAATATATAACCCTTACCCAATACCCTAATCCTTCAGAGTTTTGAGGAGGTGATTGGAAGTCGGAGTTCCGGTATCGCGAGTTTGCGGATTGGATCCACTTAGAGACTTCAGAGGTTCTGAAAAAGACCGCTTGGTGCGGGCCCGATCAGTTTTTCGAGTTATTACAGTCTAGAGGTATTCGAGTCGATGAAGTTATCAACATAGGTCTTATACCATCTCTATAAGTTTTCTCGATTATAGTAGATTCGGGTGGTAGCTTATATCCGGAATGATTTTTTTTACTCAGTAAAAGTTTTCCACTCCTTCAATATAATCTTTGTGTTGATTATTCATTTATTTTTCGCTATTTTATTATTGCTTTGATTGAGACGGTGGCAATTGATAATTAGAATTAAGGGTGGTTGATTGAATCATACCATAGTAACTCTGCCTGTAACGTGTCTTACATAGAGTTGGTTTGAATAATCCCGCATAGAATCATAACCTTAGGTCAACTTTGAATTTTCAATTTTAAAATAAAAAAATACGTTTGTATCATTTTCTAAACTTTCAAAAATACAAATGTGTTTAGTATCATATTTTTAATAAATGAATAGGTGGGACAAAGGTTTTTTTTTTGTTTTGTTTTGTTGTTTTTTTGTTGTTTTGTTGTTTTTTTGAAAGGAAAGTGGGACATAGTTGAAATAAAATAAAATACGTAATGTGAGGTAAAATTCTGATAAGAAATGCATTGAAATTTGATGAACTGGGAAACACTATTTTTATGTTTTTAAAAACCATTTTTGAAAAATCATGGAAAACAAATGCAATGTTATATGTCGCTTGTTAATTTTCAGTTAGGGGTTATTTGTTTTTACATTTGAAGTCTGAATAGGCATTTATAGTTTTTGAATTGTTTGTTTTTTGAAAATATTTCTCATTTAAAGATTTTTCATTTTAATAGAAAATTTAGGATTTCTAACTTTTTCAAACTTATTTAAATTTCACACAAAAGAATAAACTCAAATATGGAAATCGATAATATTGTTTTTTGCTTTAAAAAACATGTTGTGTAAAATATGTAACACACTGTTCACTATTTATTTATTTTTTAAATTTATTTTGTTTTTAAAACAAAATTGAAAATGTTACCCCTAGAAGGAAAAGGCGAAATAGAACTGAAGGTGGAGGATAAATTTTGATATTTAATCGTACTCCTTTTTCAATTGTTTTAAAAATCAGATTAGTAATTAAACCGGTGATCTAAAATATTCAATTGATCATTGGTTCGATCGGTTGAGCCGGTGACTGACGTCATAAATAATTTTATTTAATTAAAAATTAGAAATATACATACACACATATTACACAATAGATATAAAAAATACAATCATTAATCCTAACAATTTCTAACATCATAATAAAATGATTTGGACTAAAAAATTATTTGAAACCCTCTTAATTAAAAAAACACATCAAATTCAGATCGGTTCATTGGTTCACCAATTTTAACCTGTTTGGATGACTGACCGATTTTTAAAAATTTTCTAGATCGGATTTATAATTAATCTTTGATTCGATCAGCTGGTCTAATCCAATTATGAAAACACTGTCTTTTTCTCAAGGAAGTTAATTATCCTAAAAATTACATAAATATGAACCAAACTCATTCAACATCACATGTCTTGAGAGCCAAGTCAAAGGAGGAGACCTAGACTTGTAATGTTTCAAAGTATTAGCCCACATTATAAAGTCATAAAGATTCTTTCGATCTATCACATTTTTGATCACACGTTTTCTAGCTTACTTTATTATCTTTCAAATTAATGCTAGTGAACGATGACAATTCCAAAATCCGAATACAACATAAATGTTGTAGTACAGTTAGTAGTTTATAAATCATTGGACCTCCTATTCGTATATGCTAATTTTTAAAAATAAGTTTTATCCATGAGTTAATAATTATTGGTATCAGAGTCAACACTATATCTCTTAATTACAATCTTACAGTGTAAGGGTTGAAGTTGGTATTACAATGTTTCATCGGGACTACGTGGATTGTACGGGCCAAATTTAGACAAAGGGCATAATCATCTTTTCACTTCAGTACCCATGAGAAATAATGCCCAAATCCTCCAAACAGTATCCATATCTTGTTTGGGCCGATGATCCAATACGCTTTCCAGGCCCAATTTCAGCCAAAGCCCGCATTGCAGCCCAACTTTCCAACCTTTTCTCCACTGAAAAACATCTCATCATAAGTTAATTATTTTCTGCGTAATTAGCTGATTCAACACCGAAATCTAATTGTTTGACATGTTAGTGGGCCCACCTTCGTAAATACGGCCCCTATTCTAAATATAAAGTGACACCTCAAAACCTATTTAAATGAAGCGTAATTCAGAATTATAGATCATTCAAGCTTAAGCATTCCAATTCCAAGTCTCAGCTCTCATACTTAAGCTCTCAAAATCTCTCACCATCTAAACATCGGCCTACCGCCCTCATAGCAGCCCATGGAGGTCAATGTCACTTCAGACCTTGTTTTCCCCTTATATTTTTCTCGTCTTCACTACGGACTTGAGCGTCGGAGTGCCTACGGCGTCCACTACACCAGTGGGTAGAGGCTATCTGCTCACTCTACCTTCGTTTTGCATGATCGCTAGTGCCTCATCATAAGAATTCTTGATTGTGGACCTGTAGGACACAGAAATCGGCGATGCTGTTCCAGGCTCCTGGCCCGGTTGGGAGTACGGAGTAGCCCGCGGGGGACTAAACCAGAGAATAAAGGAGTCGCCACCCAGCGTGAACTGGGAAAATGATTTAAGGCCGCATTCACCCCTTGCAAGGGAAGACCTCAAACCGTTGGGTTCGGAATGGTCCCTTACTTATGCCACTTGTAATGAAAGGATTTTTGCAATAATCTAACCGAGTCTACGCAACATACATACGCAAGGATAAACTACATCTAAGTTTACGTACATGAAAACAAAACCTATATCTAAGTTTGCATGCATAAAAGTAAGTCGGAATAACGGCAATCAAACAATCTCATGAATACGTTAAATTAATACATGCGGAAACATAAATAAATCATGCATAAAAAAATCATATTAAACAACTAAATCATGCACAAAATAAAATAACATACTAAACGACTAAATCATGAATAAACATAAGATTGGACGAAATGAAATATGTGTGTTTCTCAAGCGGTACGAGGCGTTGTATCCCAAGTACAGACCGCATTACCGTCCATTCCGATTCGGCTACAAAATTTACGTCTGGGTTTCCATCCGATATACCGCAAGAGAGAACACATATTCCATTCATCCGAAGGTCATAGCATACACTAACCAACAATACTCATGCGAAGTAAAATAAAAAATAAATGAGAATAAGTAAAAAGGGTGCCGTCAGGTCTAACCTTTTATGTTGCCTCTTGGAAGTGCGTTACACGGCCGTCAGAAGGGTTAACGCTCCGTAACTCCTCCGGTTCATTAGTTCATCATTTTCCTTCGCTGTTTAGCTGTTTTGGGCTGCTGTTTTCTCTATTTTTGCTGCTGTTTTTGCTATTTTCGCTGCTGTTTTTGGTGATTTATGGACTGTTTTAAAGTGCAGTTTTTTTGTGATGAAGGGGGATTTTTGAGTGCAGTTTATTGTGATTTAAGAGGTGTTTTGAAGTGCAGTTTTTTACGGTTTAAGGGTACAGTTTGGGGGCTTTTTTGTGGTGAATAGAGGGCTGTTCGGGGGCTGTTTTGTGCGTGAATGGAGGGCTGTTTGGGGGCTGTTTTGTGTGAGTGTGGAGGCTGGTTTCAGGGGGTGATATGCGTGACTTCATGGGCAGTTTGCTGGTTGCAGTTTGGCGGCAATGGAGAAGGATTTTGGAGTGCTTGGGCATCAATGAGCTAGGGGAGTGAAGGGTTGGTTTATGCTTCTTTTTATAGGTAAGGGTTGGGGTTATCCTTATGGGAATAGGGAAGGAGTATTGTGTAATTATGGGGGGTATCTCTAATTAGTATGTCAGAAGGAAAAACCTATTTATTTTAGGAAGGTAATTGGTAGGATTTGATTTGATTTGATTTAGTCTAGGCATGTGATTTAATTTAATTAGGAAGGTGATTGATGAGATTTGATTTGATTCTTTTAATTTGGGAATGTGATTTGGTTTGATTTCAACATGTGTTTAACGTGTGGATTTGTTATTTTGGAAGGCTTTAGGTGTGAGTTAAGGGGTCTTGGGCGTGGGTTTGGTTCATTTTGGTGGGCTTGGTGTGTGGCTTGTGGGGGGGTTTTGGGCCAAGGCTAACAGTTAAAACAGAAGTTCAACGAGCAAACCCAAAGCTAAGCAAACAAATTAAATCCAACAAGGTATTGATTCTTGAATTTTCCATTCCGACGTCCGTTTCCCGCGGCTTTTGCAACTTAAAGGGTAGTGCCTCCGCACGAGGCTCATCATCGGGACTTATATGCAAAAATGCAGTGCCTACAGTCCCCCCACTTTGATGGGACTTGTGCAGTGTGTTACAATGACAATCCTATCAAAGTTATGCAATGCATTTTTACTTACCTGGCTCGCCAGCTGCTGCCTTACTTGCATGCTGCCTCGAACTTAATTGATCTGGTGGTAGGGTGCTGCGACCCCTGAGGTTCATCCCTGCAAGATGCTGCGATCTCTAGGAATCACTACCAGACTGAGCTGATAAGAGGTGGTCCATTCCCGAACCGAGTTGATAACGTGGGCCTCGGCCATGGGATTCATTCCCAAAACTACTGGTGAAGTGGGCCTCGACCCTGGGATTCATCCCCAAACTCTGATAATGTGGGCCTCGACCCTGGGATTCATTCCCAAAACTGCCGATGATGTGGGCCTCGGCCCTGGGATTCATTCCAAAACTCTGACGATGTGGGCCTCGACCCTGGGATTCATTCCAAAACTCTGACGATGTGGGCCTCGACCCTGGGATTCATTCCCGGATTCATTCCAAAGCTCTGACGATGTGGGCCTCGACCCTGAGATTCATTCTCGGATTCTTTCCAAAACTCTGACGATGTGGGCCTCGACCCTGGGATTCATTCCAAAACTTTGACGATGTGGGTCTCGACCTTGGTATTCATTCCGAAACTCTGACGATGTGGGCCTCGACCCTGGGATTCATTCCCGGATTCATTCCAAAACTCTGACGATGTGGGCCTCGACCCTGAGATTCATTCCAAAACTCTGACGATGTGGGCTTCGACCCTAGGATTCATTCCAAAACTCTAACGATGTGGGCCTTGATCCTGGGACTCATTCTTAAAAACTGCTGATGTGGGCCTCGACCCCAAACTGATACTGATGTGGGCCTCGACCCATGCTCCATCCTCGAAATTCCATTCTCGGCATACTGATCCTCATCCCCGAGGCATTGCTGATGTGATGGTTCATTCCCGAACCAGGCTGTATGAGAAAGGGTAGACTGGTTGCCCCTAGTCTCGGTTCATCTTTCTGTTCTTTGCTGCTTTCATTAGGTCAAGGTAGATCTCTTGATGTGATGTTGCATACCAACATACTATACTGCCTCTCACGAGATAATCCCGATAGCCAAACATATTTTCGTCCTCAAAAGATGCTTCGTGTCAAAACCAGAGAACCTTCAAAGTACTTGATACACTCAAATCCGACCGTCTGAATGAGTGATCTGAACTAGAGTCCCAGTTTGTGTGTGCCAATGTTCTTTCGCAGCTTAATCCTTAAGTAAGCCAACTCGATAATTTTGTCTCGGAGAATTGGATCAGTGGGTCTAACCAACCTAGATGTCTTGATCATACTCTGTGATTACTTCCTCGTACTCAACATGATATGGTTTTCTTCTTCTTTTCTTTCGTCTCTTTCTTTTCTTTCTTTTCATTTTGAACTTCTTCTTTTTTCTTTTTCTCTTTTCTTTTTCTCTTTTCTTCTTTTTTTTTTTCTTTTTTTTTCGACACACCTACCCTTTAAGGTAGCATTTCTCCTAATGGTGGTCCTAATACTCTCCCATGGGTAGCTTCACGCTTATCGATTATATGTGTTCTATTTTTTTCTTTTCTTTTCAGAGACTTTTTCTTCGTTTCCAACCATATCACATATCGTAACATAAGTAAACCAGGATGAACATCTAGGCAAACGGTCATTCACTGATCCGCCATCTCTTCCACTAGTCATCTTGCCGACTACTCAGGCTTCTACTGCTAGAATCCCGTAATCAAGTTCTCGCGAGTCTAGCAGAGTTCAACCACTCAGAATACCAGATGAGAGCACATCTCGCACTTATCGTTTCTAAGGTTTCACCTTTCAGCAAGCAATTTCATCACCGGACATATGCTTCACTATCGAGGATTTTTTTTTCTTTTTCACTCACTCCACTAGAATTCTTCCTTTCAACTACTGATAATGTGGCCTTCGCCCCTGGGATTCCTTCCCGAAATTGGTACTGATGTGGGCCTCAACCTTGGGACTCATCCCTGAGACTAATACTGATGCCGGCCTCAACCCGGTGATTCATTCCTGAAACTGATACTGATTCATTCCTGAAACTGATGTGGCCCTCAACCCCGTGATTCATTCCTAAAACTGATGACATTGTACTGTTGCTACTTCTGGTTGGCTTGCATTTGTCGCTTTCTCTTTTTTCTTCTTTGAAACCTGTGAACACAAAAATGAAACAGAACACAAAAAAGAATGCAAGTACGTTACGTGTATGCATCCATGAATGAATTTCCTATTCTGTCGGGTTAGGTCTTCCGCCAGTCCTCTTGATGATCGCTCGGTCTTCTCTTCCTTAGGCAAAATATTGCTTCAATCTATCCACGTTGATCGGCTCGGTGAACTCGTTTCCTTCTAAGTCTGATAGTCTCACTGCCCCGCTTCCCATTACTTTCTGGACTATGTAGGGTCCCTCCCAGTTAGGTCTGAACTTTCCTCTCGGATCCATAGTCGACGGCTTTGACTGCTTAAGTACCAAATCACCCTTTTTGATATTAGTGGGACGCACCTTCTTGTTGAATGCTCGGGCCAATCTCTTCTGGTATAACTGCATATGCTGTAAGGACTTCATCCTCTTCTCGTCTAGTAAAGCTATTTGTTCAAATATCTACGAGGCCCATTCTTGTTCGGGTAACTCTGCTTCTGCTAATACCCGCATGGACTGTATCTCAACTTCCACTGGCAGTATTGCTTCCATTGCCTTTTGAGCCTCTTCTTTTTTAAACACTTCAACTGAAAACCGTTCGCTTGTCTCTTGTATAGTGTCCCATTCAAACTCACATACTGAGAAGTCAACTTCTGAATGGCTGTCATGTCCTTCCTGCTTGCTTCTTCTGGGAATTCCCCGTGTTCTAAGTATCGTTGAATATCATAGTACCACTACTGAGGTAGTAGACTGCATGCTCCACCCCCGTCTCATCCGCTTATACCATCATCACCCCAAACGCTTCGGGTTCAATGGCCAAATATAGTACCAAGGGTTTGCCCAGTCTTGGAGGTTTCAAGATTGAAGGTTTCACCAAATATTCTCTGATCTTGTCGAAGGCTTCCTGGCATTCCTCATTCTATTTCACTGGCTGGTCCTTCCTTAACTTGGCGATGAACCGATTGATGTACTGAATTTTCCCAAGGAATGCTCTAACTTCTTTTTCTTAACCCAACATATATCTATGATGGCTTTTAAGACACGAGATTGACATGATGCGTGTATGCATGAGATGCATGAGATGCGTGTGATGTATGGAATATATAAGTCGGCCCATTATCATTTTAAAGCATTCAATCATACTGTTGCGAGGTGCAAACTTGTCCCAGTTAAAAAAGGCCCATCAGGTTTACACTTTTGCGATAACATGGCTAAATAACTTCAAATGATAAGAGGCCCAAACACAAAATGGCCCATCAGCATTTTAAAAGCTTTTGGCCCAATTGTCAAAGGACACGAACTCGTCCCAATTTAAATGGCCCAACAAGTTCATATCTCTTGACAAGAAGTCCACTGAATCCAATGATGATGGTCCTAAACACAAGCGTAAAGAAATAATTTCTATTGGTCATATAAATATAGTTCACATGTGAGTTTACGGGGGTGTAGACAAAGGCTCCCGCTAACGAATGATTGCCCACAACTAGGACTCCCCACTCAAGGGTTCGAACGACCAAGTGAGCGCACATTTTTTATACCGTAAGGTACGTGCCAACGAGTTATAGTGTATGACTGATTGTCAAATGGATTTCCTATTGAAGATTCCCCAGAGAGAGGGTGGAGCGAACTCTCTTAAATCCCAAAACCTCTTAGGCTCTTATCGCCTTAGTGACAGGAATAACCAATAGGTCCTCCAAATTAGTCCATCACAGTGAGCTTCTGGTAAATGATTATCTAGGTGCCTTCACAGCTTTTCCTCTCGGCCATAGAAATGTAGTGAATGAAGGAAGACACCAAACCATTACCTAGCTTTAATAATGCCTTTGATTAAACTCATTCAACCCACTATAGGCACGGTTAACTAAAACACAAATCACAATCATTACAAGATATTATTTCGGGGCCGATTCTCTATCCACAGTGGAGTCGCTAGACTGTAGGACACAGAAATAGGCGATGTTGTTCCAGGCTCGCAGCCCGGTTGGGAGTACGGAGTAGCCCACATGGGACTAAACCGGAGAATAAAAGAGTCGCCACCCAGCGTGAACTAGGAAAATGATTTAAGGCCGCACTCACCCCTCGCAAGGGAAGACCTCAAACCGTTGGGTTCAGAATGGTCCCTTACTTATGCCACTTGTAATGAAAGGATTTGTGCAATAATCTAACCGAGTCTACGCAACATACATACGCAAGGATAAACTACATCTAAGTTTACGTACATGAAAACAAAACCTATATCTAAGTTTGCATGCATAAAAATAAGTCGGAATAACGGCAAGCAAACAATCTCATGAATACGTTAAATTAATACATGCGGAAACATAAATAAATCATGCATAAAAAAATCATATTAAACAACTAAAACCTGCACAAAAGAAAATAACATACTAAATGACTAAATCATGAATAAACATAAGATTGGACGAAACGAAATATGTGTGTTTCTCAAGCGGTACGTGGCGTTGTATCCCTAGTACAGTCCGCATTACCGTCCATTCGGATTCGGCTACAGAATTTACGTCTGGGTTTCCATCCGATATACCGCAAGAGAGACACATATTCCATTCATCCAAAGGTCATAGCATACACTAACAAACAATACTCATGCGAAGTAAAATAAAAAATAAATGAGAATAAGTAAAAAGGGTGCCCTCAGGTCTAACCTTTTATGTCGCCTCTTGGAAGTGCGTTACACGGCCGTTGGAAGGGTTAACGCTCCGCAACTCCTCCAGTTCACTGGTTCAACATTTTCCTTCGCTGTTTAGCTGTTTTGGGCTGCTGTTTTCTCTGTTTTTGCTGTTGTTTTTACTGTTGTTTTTGCTGCTGTTTTTGGTGATTTATGGACTCTTTTAAAGTGCAGTTTTTTTTGTGATGAAGGGGGATTTTAAAGTGTAGTTTTTTGTGATTTATGAGGTGTTTTGAAGTGCATGTTTTTGCGGTTTAAGGGTGCAGTTTGGGGGCTGTTTTGCTGTGAATATGGGCTACTGTTTTATGCGTGGATGGAGGGCTGTTCGGGGGCTATTTTGTGCGTGAATGGAGGTCTGTTCAGGGGTTTTTTTTTGTGTAAGTGTGGTGGCTGGTCTCAGGGGGTGATATGCGTGACTTCAGGGGCAGTTTGCTGGTTTCAGTTTGGCGGCAATGGAGAGGGATTTTGGAGTGCTTGGGCGTCAATGAGCTAGGGGAGTGAAGGGTTGGTTTATACTTCCTTTTATAGGCAAGGGTTGGGGTTATCCTTATGCGAATAGGGAAGGAATATTATGTAATTATGGGGGGTATCTCTAATAAGTATGTCAGAAGGAAAAACCTATTTATTTCAGGAAGGTAATTGGTGGGATTTGATTTGATTTTATTTAGTTTAGGCTTGTGATTTAATTTAATTAAGAAGGTGATTGATGAGATTTGATTTGATTTTTTTAATTTGGGAAAGTGATTTGGTTTGATTTCAACATGTGTTTAATGTGTGGATTTTTTATTTTGGAAGGCTTTAGGCGTGAGTTAAGGGGTCTTGGGGCGTGGGTTTGGTTCATTTTGGTGGGCTTGGTGTGTGGCTTGGTGGTGTGTGGGCTTGGTGTGTGGCTTGTGGGTGGTTTTGGGCCAAGGCTAACAGTTAAAACAAAGGTTCAACGAGCAAACCCAAAGCTAAGCAAACGAATTAAATCCAACAAGATATTGATTCTTGAATTTTCCATTCCGACGTTCGTTTCCCGCGGCTTCCGTAACTTAAAGGGTAGTGCCTCCGCACGAGGCTCATCATCGGACTTATATGCAAAAATACAGTGCCTACAGGACCTCAGGTGAAATCCAATTTGTAAAATTTGGTTCCTACCATAGGGCCTTAGTGATTTATAGCAAGCAAAGATCTCTCAATCTATAATCCTTACAAACATAGATATTCATGGCTTTAAGCAGCGATGAGATGCCAGATCCTATGATGACACAATTGGCCATCCTTCAAGAACGGTTGCGAGCGTTGGAGGAAGAAAACTTGGCCATGCGAAGCTCCAATACAAATCTCCAGAAGAAATTGGAACAAATTTCTTTAACCTCCCAACGACGAGAGACTACAGATTACCCCAACAATCATTCCATTCAATCCAATCTCTTGTAAGCATTCAATAATGTTGTAAGCGATAATCCGCCATCAGACCACCATCACCAAATAAGCCAACACATCACTCCAATCGACCAAACGCAACAAGTCACCTCCACCATGCGTAAGAAATTACAAGAGTTCAAAGAAGCAATTCTCTCCAGCCTACCTGGCATCAGACTACGAGTGGGAAAAAATCGAGCCGACACGATCTCAGATAGTCAATTTCTTGGGCCCATCACTTCCATTGAACTCGCATAAAAGTTTTCAGTCTTCCAGATATGAAGCTGTATGGTGGATCCGCAGGCCCTGACGACCATGTGGTCTATTACAAATACAAGATAATGTCAATGGGTCTGGCTCCTCATCAATGGGAAGCCGGAATGTGCAGAGGATTTGGGGAAATATTGGCAGGCCCCGTTCTCACATTGTTCATCAATCAACCGTATTAGACTGTTGGGTCGTATCAAGAATTAACTGATAAGTTTGTGGAGTACTTTGCCAGTTCTTGTAAACTTGAGAAAACCACAGATGACCTCGATGCAATTCAGCAGCGGAAAGGAGAATCTCTATGAGGCTACGTGGCTCATTTCAATAAGGAGAGAATATCTATTTCGAATCTCCACCAACCGACTGTTGTTGAAGCCTTCAGAAATTGGCTGCTAGCATAGACCGAGCTTTATAAGAAATTAACAAAAATTTGGTGCTACACTATGGATCAGGTGATGGCCCGATCCCAAATTGAAATCAAATGGGAGGAGGATAAAGGGAACATGAAGAGAGAAAATTCCTATAGTCTACAAAGTGAAAAGATAGTGAATCCCCCCAAGCAACCAAAAGACTTCATTTGCAAAGGTCAGCAGTCAGCAGACAGAAAGTTTCATCAAATGAGGGACCATCGCCCTCTCAATGGAGATTTTGATCGTTGACCCTTGCTATACAGGGTCCAAGATAAAGCTCCTTATGACTTCCTGAGACTTCCAGACTACAACTTCACCGTCTCTCCAAGGGAATTTATCCTAGTCCTCAAGAAGATAGGGAACAAGGTGAAATGGCCCCCACGCTCCAGAGACGGGTCTACTAGGAAAGACACAAGTAGATGGTACAAATTCCACAGAGAATATGGCCATACGACATCCGATTGTGTGACCCTGAGGTTAGAATTTCTTGAGCCATTAGATAAGGGAAATCTGAAATATTTGCTTACAGAGAAATGTAAGGCTACGGTAGCTCGAAGAGACGATAGGGATGTACGAGGAGATGACCCCCATCCACCACGGGCAATCAATAATACAGTAAACATCATTTCAGGCGGATCTGAAGTCAGTGGTGTTTATTACTCAACTGCCAATGACATACAAGAGCAGCTACTGTCAGAACATCCCACTCTACAATATCAAAAGAAGAGATGTTCACTAACTTGACAATCAAATTCACAAACGACAACACTCTAGTCAAATGAACCCTCACCACGACGCCCTGGTAATCTCTTTGTAAGTTATTAACTTCATGATCAAGCGGGTACTGGTCGATATCAGATCTTCAGCCAATATTATCTTCACCAATGTCATAGCAGACATGGAAGTAAAATTGGATAAGGTCAATAGACAGTCGACTGCGTTGATAGGGTTCAGTTGTGATTATAAGTTGACTTTGGGAGAAATATCTCTCACAGTCTACGCATGAGGGATCAATAAAATCACCACCTTATTCGTCTTGGATTATCCCTCAGCCTACAACTTTATTGTTGGTCGACCTTGTAAGTGTTCCTAGAACATGCGAAGATTGTCTAAGAGTGATTCGTGTGTGAATTATCAAGAGAGTTGCAGAATACTCACATTGATTGGTTAAGGAGATTTCAAAAATTCCTTATTTGTTAGATGTGTTGGAAGCTTCCGAGCTTGAAATCGAGTTCCTTACTCTTGGGTGAGTTTCCCTATCAACTTGATTCACTCCTTTAAGTGCTAGCTTGGAACAAAATGAAAGAAAAAATTTCTCCTCCAAGGAGATGAAGTTTCGGCATTTTGAGAGAAAAATAGAAGAGAGTGAATAGTTTACACTTAATCCAAAAGTGTGTGTGTTGACTTGGTTGGTATGTGTTTTTCAATAATCCAATTACTTTTCAAACAATTTCCATCACAATTAAATGTAGCCAACTACTCACATCAAGTGTCAAAATGTTGATGTAAGTAAAGTGGGTCCCACCACTTTAAATTCAAAATTTAAGTGGGATTAGACAACACACTTCGGGCTCGGTTACGTTTAATCCAATTAAACAAACTTTCCATCGCAACGTAATTAAATCCAATTTAATTAAATAATAATGCCTAGCAAAATTATTACGGAAGTCTCTCGCGAATTAATTCTAAATTAATTCATTCACTTGAATTAAAATCCAATTTAATTCCGCGTTGAAATCTAATTTCAATTAATATATCCGATATATTATTTTAGCCCAATTAAATAAATTAAATAGAAAAATCCAATTTAACTATTAAATTTATTTTTCTGATTAATTCCAAATTAATCGCGATCTCTCTTCTCGACGAATTTAATCCTAGATAAATTCTTGTCGCAATTAATCCCAGATTAATTGTTTCTCTTTTAATTAATCCCAGATTAATTTATCTCAATAATTACTCCCAGATTAATTTTCTCTTTCATAATTAATCCTAGATTAATTTTCTGTTCGAGTGAAATCTCTACGGTGAATCTTCGGGAAGCGACCCAAGAGATCCCTGGATATGTTGGCAGTAAATACGATCATCGGACTATCTGAATACGTGCGTATCCGGAACCACGTTCTTACCGATTTACAAGACATGATTGGCTTCTAGCAAAACACCATGCCTACCCAATTCTCCGGAAATATTCTTCTGCAGAATAAAAGATCTTTGTCAGGCGTAGTATACGTAGTATTGCGTATTACGATCCAGTATCAGAATGTCACATGCTAGGCCTAGGGTTGGAATTGTGTCTGCCCCGTCCGAAGCATATATCGGATCACTGGTAACTAGTCTCTATAATTGGATAATCATGACCTTGTCATATTATCCTGATAGCTGCAGCATACAAGAGTACCAGTTCCGTATCTTGCGTGATCATCTTCTCCATAAGACTGAAGTGATACTTCCATCTTGACATCACATCCAATACACTACGATTCTCAGTATACCGAGAAGAGGCATACACAGAACCTGTTAAAGCCCCGGACGACCAAAACCAAAGTATACTGATTGTCGTAAGTATTAGTGATGTAAGTCTCAGGTTAAGACCAAATACACCTACCCTGATTCGGATTCCCATAGACACATAGTCAAACTACCAATGGGTTTCCGAGGGGTCTATCCAGAGCGAAGTTGTTTCCGTACCATCAGTAAACAGAACCTCCTATTACACTTGCATGAGTATCCAATACCCAAACATATTAGAACTATACCGTTACGCTTCCATAACACACACAAGTGTAATACTAGCCTATTCCGCATTATCGATGTCCAGTCTCGATAATACTACGACTAGAGATATTTAATGATAAAATTTACGTGGATTAATACTGTCTCATATCTTATTAATGTGGTACTAATCATATAGACTTTTATCATTTATATATCCAGGTAATCCAATTACAAATGATAAAAGTGCAATTTCCTTTGTCACATAGTTAATTTGTACAACAACGCCATGTTCTGTACAAATAGTGATGCTATGGGTCAAAATTGTCCAACAATCTCCCACTTAGCCTATAGCCAATCACTCAAGTGTCCTACACTTGAACTATGTACGGGTCCCTCAAACTTCTGTTGAGAAACAGCTTTAGTCAGCGGATTTGTAAGATTATCATCTTATGCGATTTATTCGATCATCACATCGCCACGATGTATGATCGAACGAATCAGATGAATTAGTTGAAGTACATACTTGGATCATTGATGAGACCGCGGTTCCTTAGCCTGTGTTGTAGCCTAGCTCAGCTGCTAACAGAACAACTCCTAATCCAATTAGGATTATATAGATCCAAAATGCTTCTATTGCTGCCTCAGCTGCAGCAATGTTCCGGTCCTGTTGTTTATTTGGCAACAATATCTTGCTTGGAAGATTTCCAGCTCACTGTTCCGTTATTCAAACTAAAAATGTACCCTTATTGCGACTTAAAATCGTGTTTATCGGTTTGGAAACTTGCAGCGGTGAACCTAGTCACCTCAAGTTCTCATTTCCCCATATTTCCAGAAAGCATCCTTAGTTCATTCAAAGCATATGAGACATCAGGTCACATACATGTCAAAATCGTACGAATTCTGGGAGGGTTGTCAGCAGCTTTTTAGATCTATCCCAGTAGATCTTTATTCCTAGAATAAAGCATGTTTCTCCCAAGTATACCATGGAGAATTTTAATGGAAGCCAAGTTTTCACCGATTATTTTATGGGAATGTTATTGCTAAGAAGCAATACATCATCAACTTATATGACATTCATTGTCAGTGCGCTCCCACTAACCTTCTTTTATACACAAGAATCATATTCGTTTTGAATTAAATCATATACCATTATGATTACATCAAAATGCTAGTTCCAAGAACGCAATGCTTACTTCAATCCATAAATGGATCGATATAACTTGCAAACCTTGTTTGCATGTTTTGGTACGATAAAACTGTCAGGATGTTGTAAACATCCTCCAAAAGGTTTCCGTTAAGGAAAGCGGTTTTGACGTCCATTTGCCATATTTCATAAATGAAATATGCAGCATTAGCAAGCATTATCCAAATGGATTTAATCATGGCAACAAGTGAAAAATTTTTGTCGTAGTCGACACTATGTCATTGACGATATCCTTTTTGTACAAGCCTAGCTATGTACATTTATATGTTGCCATCCATGTATGTATTCCTTAAAGACTCATATAGTACCAATAAGCACAATGTCTTCTGGTACATCAACCAATGTCCAAACTTAGTTGGTATACATGGAATCCATTTTGGACTTCATGGCACTTTGCCATAAAAGGAGTCGATACCTTGTATCACTTCCTCATACGTATCTGGTTCGTCTTCCTCAATAAGATTGATATCTACATGAGATGAGATCAAAAACCCATACCTCCCAGGTTGTTTTCTGAATCTCTCCGACCTACGCGGTTCTTGTGTATTCGAAGTTTATTGGTATAGTTTCATCCCTGATGAACTGTTGGTGTTCTATGGGGATTCGGTGCCTGGAATAGTATTACTCCGATTTTCATCGAGTTCTACTTTCCTTCCACTTACCACTGCATATCGGAGTTCCTCTTAGGAAAACCGCATGGAGAGCAACAATTACATTGTTCTCTTGTGAGTTGTGTAAGTACTATACTTTGGTTTCCCTAGGACAACTACAAATAGGCACTTATCCGATTTGGGTTCTAGTTTGGTATCATCCAAACATTCAATTATATGCCCAGCATCCCAAATCATTAGGAATGATAAACCCGTTTCTTTCCTGTTCATATCCAATATGAAGTCTTTCTAACAGATTTTCATGGAACCTTATTCAAAATAAGTATTGCACTGTTTAATGCGTATCCTCAGAAGGAAATTGGTAGCTCAGAGCGACTCATCATTAACATTACCATGTCCAACAAAGTTTGGTTTCTTTTTTCGGACACACCGTCAAATTGAGGTGTCCCGGGAGGAGTCCACTGTGAAAGAATACCATACTCTTTCAAGTAATCGAGAAACTTATATGTTTAAGTACTATCCATCACGGTCCGACCGTAATGATTTAATACTTAGCCGGTCTATTTTTATACTTCGTATCGAAACCCTTTGAATTACTCAAAAGTTTCTGACTTGTGTTTCATAAGATACACATAACTGTAACGCGATGCCACATCCGTAAAGGTTACGAAGTATTCATATCCACCTCTAGCCTAGCTAGACATGGGCCCACTTACGTCACCATGAACGAGGGCTACCAGATCGGTGGCACTTGCACTTTTACCAAGTAAAAGGTGTTTTAGGCACTTTGCCTAATAAACTAGATTCATAGACATTATTTGAATTAGAATCAAATCCGTCCTAGTATCCACTCTTCGAAAGTGTGGATATACGAGTCTTGTTAATGTGTCACAGACAACAAGGCCAGTTTTAAGTCTCAACAGATTTATAAGTTTGAGCTTTTTTTTGTCATATTATATGTTTGAGATTTGTTTATATTCTAAATATAAATATTGTTATTCACATCTAATGTGTATATCTCAATATCATCTTTATAAACAAAACATCTAGTTTTCTGGAACATAAAGGTATACCCGCAATGGGTTAAACTAGATACAGAGATAATGTTCCTAGTCAAACTAGATACATTATAACAGTCTCCTAATTTAAGTATATGCCCAAAGAGCAATTCCAAAACTTAGGTTTCTATGGCCAAAATAGCGACTCTCGTCCCATTTCCAACTCATAGGTCGATCTCATCATAAGCCAGTCTCCTACTAATCAGCAGATCCCGCACATCAGTACATACGTATGTTCCACTTCCAGTATCAAAAATACAATTTTTAAACTAGTAGTGGTCATGTTTATAATAAACATTCTTGAAGTCGGAGCCTTGCCCGCCTTCACTTCCTTCATGTATTCTTTGTCCATACGGCAGTCATGCATCCAGTGACCCCATTTGCCACAGTTTAGGCAGACATCTTGGGATATGTCATTTGTTTTCCCAGAAGACTGTGACGATTTTGCCTTGCCTTTTTCTTCACAGCCCCAGAAGCCTTCGGCCAAGCGTTGGCCTTCTGGGATGTTGAAGTAAGATGTGCATTGCGCTTCTTACCCATTTAGAAGTTATGGCTCTGTCTCATTGAGCATAGCCATTAACTCTCCAAGAGTTTTCTATTGCAATTAGTACTTCTAAGATCTAAGAATAGACTTTTGAAGATCCTTCAATTTCAATATCATACTATAAGGATCTATTCCTTAGTTTTGACGAAGAAATTAAGGAGTCATTGCGGCAAGCATAATAGATTGAGCACTAAAGTTATCATCACCATGAGTCTTCCAAAGCTCATGCTCCACTATTTGCTCAACTCCCGGCTCAGGCCCGAGACATCACTCTGTCAAATAAAGTAACTTCTCGGCTCCCAGGACTATCCTGAGGTTCTATTCCCAATCTAAAAATTGAAGCCGCTTAAAGACATTTTCACCCAGGATTATGTTTTAAATGCTAATCTTTCAGTTATCTTGATTCCAATAGTCCAACTATCCAATCAACAATTTCGGGTACAATCGAATATAATGATTTATATAGTCTAACTATATAATCAACTACTATTTGATTGGTTAAATTCAAATATATTGATTACTATAATCCAATTATATAATCAACTATAAATGAAGTAGTTTGAATATAGTCCAACCGTTTAATTAAAACAACAATTAAATATTAGTCCAACTAATATATATAAATGTTTTTAATGACTAAAAAAATGAAATGAGCGCGTATTGGCAAGTATCTAAACGAAATTGCAAATATAATACTTGCCTCCCACTATTTTTTTTCGGCGAGCCTCTAACCCTCTGTGGAGTACTCGGGAAACCTAGTTTCTTAGTGGGCTAGGATCCCGTTAAATAACACACAATCTTGACTTTGGCCAACAAATTGTATGAAACTTAACTAGGTAAATCTCTAAGATCAATTGGATCCCATCCAATTTCTAGATCCGGTAGGTGGACATCCAAGTCCGAAACATATATCCAATATATGTCAATATATCTGATATATTCCCTAACCTTTTTCCTCTGAATCAACTAAGCCTTGGCTTTGGCTCAACAAGCTTAATGAAACCAGTTAAGCGTGACCCATTGACAGTGGGAAAGCTTCGTAATCAAGGCCGATGAACAAGAAGTGACCTTGACTTTGGCCAACAAATCACAACTTGCCCAAGACGTATGATATGGAACAAAGCCTCAATGATTCAAACACATCCGCGATGGACAAAGGTCTTGACTTTGGCCAATAAACCAATGCCAATCTTGGATCTTGAGAGAGAATCACTCAATGGAAGGAAAAATGCTTAATATAAAATGAGGGTTTTTGTCTCGATTTGGCAACCAATTTATTATCTTTAATTAGGTCTCATCATACACCCTTAAGCATGCATTCTAAAAGCATAATAAGGCGCAATAAAATTTAATAATGATATGCGGATGGATATACAACAAACTTGTTCCTAGAACAAATCTCTCCATTTCCTCTCTCCTGCTAGCACTATTCATACTTCTACCCAATTACATAATACTTCTAAAGAAACCTCATTTACATTGAGGGGAATAGGTAAGAAGATAAGTACAATGAGAAAAGAGGTAATAGGCTGGACACGTAGGTCCAATTTAATAAATTCTAAATTTATTACAACAATTTCCAAAATTGTCCTCACCCATCTAATATCCATTCGATATGCATTATTCATACATACATCCAAGTATTCACACAAAACATGTTATCAATCAATCTAATCCAATTAATTAATCTTTGATTAGTGACCATCCAATGTTCAAATAACGATTTGATTTGTGCGAGTCCAACTCGTTTAAGAATAAATACTCAAAGTAAGTATTCTTGAATTATATCGAACTACAATTTTAAATCCAATTTAAATTATATTCAATAATAATTCATATTTAATTCCAAATTAAATAATTACACTTTTAAAAGTGCCTTTTAGACTTGGATTCCAAATCCAATCTTAACGGGTCTCAAAGGCCCAATTAGTATCCAATATTATTCAATTAAAGTCCAATGGACTTTCAATTAATTCTTTAGGCATTGACTTTGGCAATTATGGGTCAAACCCAAGATGCCAAGGCCTAATTAGGAATCACCCTATGCCAAAAATCAATTTAGGCCCATTAGGCCCAATTAAAAATTTAAAGGCCCAATTATCATATTTGGACTTTATGGAAATGATTTTAGGCCCAATTGGATCCAACCAATTATCCAAAACCAAACTTGGCCCAACCAAGCCCATTAAGCCCAAATACAATAAATTAAATTAGCTCATTATTCCAAATTACAAATTAATTCAATTCAAGTGTAATTACCATAATTAATTAATTAATCTAATGCTTCTAAAACACTAATTAATTCAATTAATCATGCTCTACATTTCCAATTCATTTCCAACACAAATTGAAGCAAAATCAATCTTAAAACATGCTTCAAAACTCACGGCAAAGGCATACAAAAATCATTCAATTCGATTTCAATCCAATTTAAATCAACATTCAATATTTCTATCATGCCAACAACACATCCAATATGTCAAATTTCAAAAATTTCCATGAGCTTATTCTAGGGTATATATTCGGCCAAGCTTAGGATTTGGGGATTTTTTGATCTAATCAATATTTCACAAATCCAACAATGCACAAATCCAATTCAACATCATATAAACTCAACCAAACCATCAATTTAAGAAAATCAAGCTCCAAACACAAAATTCCCAAATTAAAGTTTAAGACCCTAGAATTCCAAATCAAACCTAGATCTCTCTAATACCATTGTAAGTGTTCCTAGAACATGCCAAGATCGTCTAAGAGTGACTCGTGTGTGAATTATCAAGAGAGTTGCGGAATACTCACATTGATGGTTGAGGAGATTTCAAAAATTCCTTCTTTGTTGGATGTGTTGGAAGCTTCGAAGCTTGAATCGAGTTCCATACTCTTGGGTGAGTTTCCCTATCACCTTGATTCACTCATTTAAGTGCTAGCTTGGAACAAAATGAAAGAAAAAACTTATCCTCCAAGGAGATGAAGTTTCGGCATTTTGATAGAAAAATGGGAGAGAGTGAATAGTTACACTTAATCCAAAAGTGTGTGTGTTGACTTGGTTGGTATGTGTTTTTAAAATAATCCAATTACTTTTCAAATAATTTCCATCACAATTAAATGTAGCCAACTACTCACATCAAGTGTCAAAAGGTTGATGTAAGTAAAGTGGGTCCCACCACTTTAAATTCAAAATTTAAGTGGGATTAGACAACACACTTCGGGCTCAGTTACGTTTAATCCGATTAAACGAACTTTCCGTCGCAACGTAATTAAATCCAATTTAATTAAATAATAATGCCTAGCAAAATTATTACGGAAGTCTCTAGCGAATTAATTCTAAATTAATTCATTCGATTGAATTGAAATCCAATTTTAATTCCGCGTTGAAATCTAATTTCAATTAATATATCTGATATATTATTTTAGCCCAATTAAATAAATTAAATAGAAAAATCAAATTTAACTATTAAATTTATTTTGCCGATTAATTCCAAATTAATCGCGTTCTCTCTTCTCGACGAATTTAATCCCAGATAAATTATCTTCGCAATTAATCCCAGATTAATTGTTTCTCTTTTAATTAATCCAAGATTAATTTATTTCCGTAATTAATCCCATATTAATTTTCTCTCTAATAATTAATCCTAGATTAATTTTCTGTTCGAGTCAAATCTCAACGGTTAATCTTCCGGAAGCGACCCAAGAGATCCATGGATATGTTGGCAGTAAATACGGTCATCGGACTATCCGAATACGTGCTTACCCGGTCCACGTTCTTACCAATTTACAAGACATGGTTGGCTTCTAGCAAAACACCGTTCCTACCCAATTCTCCAGAAATATTCTTCTGCGGAATAAAAGATCCTTGTCAGGTGTAGTATACGTAGTATTACGTATTACGATCCAGTATCAGAATGTCACATGCTAGGCATGGGTCTGGAATTGTGTCTGCCCCTTACGAAGTATATATCGGATCACTGGTAACTAGTCTCTATAATCGGATAATCATGACCTTGTCATATTATCCTTGTAGCTGCAGCATACAAGAGTACCAGTTCCGTATCCTGCGTGATCATCATCTCCATATGACTGAAGTGATACTTCCATCTTGACATCACATCCAATACACTACGATTTTCAGTATACCCAGAAGAGGCGTACAGAACCTGCTGTTAAAACCCCGGACGACCAAAACCAAAGTATACTGATTGTCGCAAGTATTAGCGGTGCAAGTCTCAGGTTAAGACCAAATACACCTAACCTGATTCGGATTCCCATAGACACATAGTCATACTACCAATGGGTTTCCGAGGGGTCTATCCAGAGCGAAGCTGTTTCCGTACCATCGGTAAACAGAACCTCCTATTACACTTGCATGAGTATCCAATACCCAAACATATGAGAACTATGCTGTTACGCTTCCATAACACGCACACGTGTAATACTAGCCTATTCCGCATTATCGATGTCCAGTCTCGATAATACTACGACTAGGGATATTTAATGTTAAACTTTACGTGGATTAATACTGTCTCATATCTTATTAATATGGTACTAATCATATAGACTTTTATCATTTATATATCCAGGTAATCCAATTACAAATGATAAAAGAGCAATTCCTTTGTCACATAGTTAATTTGTGCAAAACGCCATGTTCTGTACAAATAGTGATGCTATGGGTCATAATTGTCTAACAGACCTTGGATTTATGATATGAGGGCAGTCTCTTCCACCTACCACCAAGAGTTGAAATTCCCAACCAAGTGGGGAATCCAAGATATCAAAGGGGACCAGCTCACCTCAAGAAGTTGCTATCAAATAACTCTTAAGGCTAAACATCAGTCAGCATAACAACTATTGGAGGGATCTCGTGGGGCCGAGCAAGATTAGCCCAACATTGAAGAACTCAACGAGGTCCAGAATCATCCTCAGTATACAGACCATAAGGCCCAAATTGGAGCCTATCTTGAACCCAAGCTACGAACTGAACAAATTGACTTCCTCAAAGAGCGACACGGCTTCTTTGCCCGGTCTCATGAATATATGATAGGCATAGATCCTGAGATGATAACCCACAAGCTACATGTGGACCCAGACTACACCAATATCAGGCAAACGATAAGAAAGTTTGCTCCAATAAGAAATCAAATCGTCAACGAGGAAGTTCAGAAATTGTTACAAAATGGAGCCATCAAAGAAGTCCAATTTCCAAAGTGGCTCACGAACGTCGTCGTGGTTTGAAAGAAGAATAGGAAATGTCCAGTTTGCATCGACTTTATGGATTTGAATAAAGTATGCCCAAAAGACTCATTCTCTCTACCTCATATTGATTCAATGGTCGATGCTACAGCTGGACACGAGCTATTAAGTTTCATAGATGCCTACTCAGACTACAATCAAATCCGCATGCATCCAAACGACCAAGAGAAGATAACCTTGGTCACCAACAGAGGCATCTATTGCTACAAGATGATGCCACTCGGACTCAAGAATGCTGGAGCCACCTATCAACGTCTCGTCAACATGAATATTTCCCAACAGATCAGGAAAACCATGTAGGTCTATATAAATGACATGTTAGTGAATTCATTGAAATCCGAGCAGCATCTATATTACTTGGGACAAGCATTCGACATAATGAAGATGTATGCCATGAAGCTAAATCCCACGAAATGTGCATTTGGTGTAGCTTCAGGGAAATTCCTCGGCTACATGGTCACTCGACGAGGAATAGAAGCCAACCCTGAAAATATTAAGTCCATCATTAACATTCATTTCCCACCAGCCCCAAAGACGTCATGCGATTTACAGGGAGGATTGTGGCTCTGAAAAGGTTCATCCCTAAGTCTACAGATAAAATTTTTTGTTCTTCTCTACCTTCAAGAAAGAAAAGAACTTCGAGTGGACCCCAGCCTACGAAGAAGCTTTAAAGGAACTCAAGAGGTACATGACCACTCCACCACTCTTTTCAAAGCCAGTCGAAAATGAAAGGCTCTTCCTCAATTTGGGGGTTTCAGAATAAGCCGTTAGGGCGGTCTTGATCAGAGAGGATGAATGGACACAACTCCCAGTATACTATGTAAGTTAGTAAGCTCTACTCAATGTTGAGACACGCAACACCCAAATGGAAAAGTTGGCACTTGCCCTAATAATGGCAGCTCGAAAGCTACGACCTTATTTTCAAGGGCATTCGATTACTGTCTACACTTCTTACCCTTTGAGAAGCATACTCTATAAACCCGAGCTCTATGGGAGACTGGTGAAATGGGCTGTGGAGCTTGCAAAACATGACATCACTTACCAGCCACGGTCCGCGATCAAATCTCAAGTTTTAGCAAATTTCATATCCGACTTTAGCCCAAGTCTACAAGTCCATACTACACTAGAAATCTAATGTGTCCAGTCGATATCTACATGGAAACTTACAGTCGACGGGTCAAGCAACAAATGAGGATGCGGGCCTGGAATCGTGATCACAACCCCGAAGGTGACACACTACAGTAGGTAGTCAAGTGTGGTTTCAAAGTCACCAATAATGAAGCCGAGTATGAAGCCCTCGTAGCTGAATTAACTTTGGCTAAGGATTTGGGAGCTAAAAAGATAGAAGTCAAGTCAGACTCTCAGTTTATTGTGAACCAATTCCAAGGGTCGTATCAAGCACAAGACTTACAAATGGCCTCCCACTTACAAAAGATAGAAGAACTTCAGTCGACATTTGAGGAGCTCACAATCTCACAAGTTCCTAGGATCGAGAACACACATGCCGATGCCTTGGCCACCCTCAGTTCAACAGTGCAATAGGACAAGGCCCAATCTATTCCCGTGGTATTTTACAGTGGCCAGCCATTTGGAAGAAAAAAGCTAAGGTTTTCGCCTCAGTCACTCCAGCTGGCTGTTGGATGGCTCCAATAGTGATATATTTGCAAGAAGGCACGCTCCCACATGACAAAATTGAGGCCTGGAAGATTCAATGCCAAGCTACAAGGTTCACTCTCTACAATGACCAGCTACTGAAGAGGTCGTTATCTAGGCCTTACCTCAAGTGCCTTATACCAGAGAAAGCACGCTACACAATAGTAGAATTATATGAAGAGAATGTGGGAATGTGGAATAAATCTAGAGGAATAAGCCTCACATGCCGAGCCCATACTACATGATATTACTGGCCCACTATGCCAGCCGACGTAATAGACTTCACCCGTAAATGTGAGCAATGTCAAAGGTTCACCCCAATCCCGTACCTACCACCAGAAAAGCTCAATCCCATCATTTCTCCTTGGCCGTTCATGAAATGAGGGATGAATATCATCGGTAAACTCCAACCACCCCAGGCCAGCGAGCCTACTTGATTGCACTCACAGACTATTATTCCAAATGGATTTGAGCTGAATCTTTCACCAAGATACACGATCAAGAAGTACAATCCTTCTTTTGGAAGAACATCATATGTCGATTCAGGTTTCCAAGAGAGATTGTGATTGATAATGGTTCTCAATTCATCAGCCACTGTTTCCAAGACTTTTACAAGAATTATGGTATCAAACTCAGCTTCTCAACCCCACACTACCCACAAGCCAATGGTCAAGCTGAGTCTTCTAAAAAAGATATTATGAACACTATAAAGAAACGATTGGAAAAGGCAAAAGGGGCATAGGCAGATGAGCTCCCAAGAGTCATGTGATCTTAAAAAATAGCAGCTCATTCGTCGATTGGAGAAACCCCATTCTAACTAGTATTTGGGGCTGAGGTGGTCATCTCAGTTAAAGGAAGCATAACATCCCCACGCTACCAGTGTCTCAAGGAAGAATCCAACCGACAACTTATGAATCACATCGTATATACAATTGATGAGTTAAGAGAATATGCTTTCATTCGACTCGCAGCATACCAGCAGAGAATGGCCAAATACTTCAACAAGAATGTCAGGTACCGAACATTCAAAGAAGGCAACTAAGTCATACGTAAAATATTCTAGAACACCAAGGACGTCAGCGATGGGAGCTTGGACCTACATGGAAGTCCCATACGTCATTACTAAGGTCGTGGACAAGAAACCTACAAGTTGAAATCTGAAGATGGGAGAACCATTCAGAATAGTTGGAACGCTGTATATCTCAAGCGATTCTACATATAGCCCTTTTTAATAAGTTATAAACCAGCCAATCGGCTAGTGACTACTCTATGATTGGGGAAGAAGGAGACTACCTTGTAGCCCTTCTTCACATTGGATTTGTTAAAAATTTCCCAATGTTTCACAATTAGATAAGAGATGGTATTGAGAAAAAAGTGCGAGAATATATATGGTTAAGTAATCGACCACTGCAGGTATGTATTTTTGGTTATTTCTATGCTATAAAGTGAAGAAATTGACGAGCTCAATGTCTATATGCATGTGTTTATGTATGTAAGTGTATGAATGTGTAATGATATATATATGTATATGTAAATGAAAAAGTATATGTATAGGTATTGATACACATATGTTTATTGGTATGTGATGATATGCCATAGATAATTTGTTTATGGTAGATCGGCAAATGCAACAAGTCATGATTTCTAAATTTGTATTTGTACGTATAGATGTGTGTTATTGGAATAAGTTTATTAATGACTAATGCATATGATCTAGTGGCATACAGGTTGGGTTGGTATAGGCTAAGTCTTTTCTAAGGGATATAAGTTCGTAACTGATTGGATACATATATTAATGGTGAATGTTGATTGATATGTAAAGAATATGAGGATTGTGAAGGTCATGGTATCAGAATTTGATATAACATGTATATTCTTATGTTTGATGAATGTGCATACGATGATACAAATGATAAGAAATATATGACATGTATGTGTATGTGTATGTATATGTGAGACCGTGTGATGAGTTTGTGTCACGTGATATGTGTGCATGTGTGTACAAGCCAGCCATATGAATGTATTGTTTGGTAATGTTTTCTTTGATGTATTGCTGTTATGTATGATTCGTTTTCGGTTGTACGATGATTGAATGTATGTCTGAGTGTGAACTGTGAATGTTACTATAGAGTGAATGAATGACTCAGGAGTCAGTGTGAGTATAAGGTGTTATAATATATGCTTGCTAGTTTTGCAGGTTGGCTTCCAGATGGGTCAACTACTTCAGCTTTGGATAGGGTGTGGATGTCAGTAGAGTATGGGTGGAAACCTCTCATGGTCATGGTTAATGGGGTCTCTTCGCCTAAAGATAAACTCACTTGGACCAAATAGAAGTTTGAAGAGAGCAATAGGAACATCAAAGCCATTAATGTCATTCATGATGTTGTTTGCTCCACAACGTTTAGGAGAATTTCTATGTGTGAGATTGCCAATGATGCATGAGACATCCTTCAGACTGTACATAAGGGCACATTATCCGTTAGAAATAATAGACTCCAAGAACTTTTTGCTAGGTTTGAAACAGTTAGGATGAAACATGATGAAACCCTTGACGAGTTTTACACTAAGATTAACGATATTTTTAATTCTAGCTTTAACCTATGTGAGACTATTCATATTAATAAGATAGTTAGGAAAATCCTTAGATCCATTATTGAAAGGTTTTTGTCTAAAATCATTGTCATTGAAGAGAGTAAAGATTTAGATCACCTAAAACTAGACTACCTTGTAGGAAACCTTCAGGTATATGAGAGCAAACATTCTGGTTCTTAAGAACATAACGATGAAAATCATGAAGGAAGTAACTCGTGATTCATCTGATGATAATGAGGATGATTCTCTCACAGATGTTGATATGGCCATATCTGTGTGTAGGACACAAAAATGGACGACGCTGTCCGGGGCTCACGGCCCGATCGAGTGTATGGAATAGCCCGTGGATGACTAAATCGGAGAATAAATGAGTCGCCACCCAGCGTGAACTGGGAAATGATTTAAGGCCGCACTCACCCCTCGCAAGGGAAGACCTCAAACCGTTGGGTTCAGAATGGTCTCTTACTTATGTCACTTGTAATGAACGGATTCATGCAATAATATAACCAAGTCTACGCAACATACATACGAAAGAATAACCTATATCTAAGTTTGCATATAACCTATATCTAAGTTTACATATAACCTATATCTAAGTTTGCATGCATAGAAGTAAATGAAATAAAGGCAAACACACAATCTCATGAACACATTAAGTAGATAAATACGGAAATATAAATAAATGATAACAGTAAAAGTGTCAATAATGAAATGATATGATTAATTATGTAATGCAAAAAAAATGACCAAAGAAGAAAACATGCATGAAATGGGACGAAAAGAAATCTGTTCACTGTATGGACATTCGTGTAGCATTCGAAAATGCATTTTTTTTATGGTAAACAGAATACATGCGTTCGTGTAGCATTGGGAAATGCGTTCAAACCAAAGTGAGACAGAATGTGCACGTTCGTGTGACATCCGTAAACACGTTCGAATGGTAAACAGAATGCATGTGTTCATGTATCGTTTAGAAACGCGTTCGAACGATAATGAGACATAATGTTCACGTTCATATATCATCCGGGAACGCGTTCGAACAAGACAAGACCTGATGCATGGTAAAACAAAATACATGTGCGTTCGCGTAACGTTTGTAAATACGTTCGAACGGAAATAAGACAGTATGCATATGTTCATGTAGCATTCGGAAACGCGTTCGAACGGGATTACAAAAGTGGTATCCGAAATGACACAAACACATACGTGAATAAATAAATATATAATTTCGAACCTCGTATACCCGGTTGAACATATTTCATATTCAATCGAGTGTACTTCGTCCACTGCGGCAAAACTTCGTGGTAAAGGTAGCCTTTGGGCTTTTTATCCCTTAAATGGAGGACCTTTAATCCAACGTGATTAGCCCATACGCACTAGATCACAATGCATGAATAAACAAAGAAATACTATGCGAAAAATACATAACGGAATAATAAAAGGCGCGGCAAAATATTGTGGTAAAGGTAGCCTTTTAGGCTTTTGCTCCCTCAAATAGAAGACCTTTAAACCAACATAATTAGCCTATGTGCATCAAATAACAATGCATAGAAGATAATTAAAGCAATAATATGGGACCTCGTATGCCCGATTGAACATATCTCAAGTTCAATCAAACATATTTTGCCCGCCGTGGCAAAACATCGTGGTAAAGGTAGCCTTATAGGCGTTTTCTCCCTCGACTAGAGGACCTTTAAACCAATATAGTTAGCCTATGCGCGTCAAGCAATAATGCATGAACAAGGAAGAAAATTCATAGAAAATAAAAGGTGGAACAATAAACACTAGATTAAAAACCAAAATGTAACATGTGTTTGAAATTTTCTCAAGTGGTACGTGGAGTTGTATCCCAAGTACAGACCGTACTACCGTCTATTCGAATTCGGCTACAGAATTTACGTCTGGGTTTCCATCCGATATACCACGAGAGATAGCACAAAATCATCCATCCAACAATAATAACATACATGAACCAACAAGATGCATGCGAAGAAATAATAATAATTAACTAAAAATGATGAACGAAAGTGAATAAAGAGTGCCCTCAGGTCTAACCTTTTAATTCGCTTCTTGGAAGTGCGTTAAGTGGCCGTTGGAAGTGTTAATGCTCTGCAACTTCTCCGGTTCACTGGTTTAATATTTTCCTTCGTCACTTCGCTACTTTAGGCTGATGTTTCCTCTATTTTGAGCTACAATTTTTTCTATTTTTGTCGCTGTTTTTTTGGACTGTTTTAAGGTTCGGTTTAGGGTTATTTTATAGACTGTGCGTGAGTTATTGGTTTTGTTATATTTGGCTAATGGGGCAGTTAATTTGGTTTTGTTAGTGTTGGTGGAGGACTGTTGTGAGGCAAGGGACGTGTGTCTTTGGCTGGTTGAAAGATGGTTTGGTCGGTTAGTGGCTTGTATTTGGTTCACGTGCAGGGCTGTTGGACGTGTGTCTTTGGCTGGTTGAAAGATGGTTTGGTCGGTTAGTGGCTTGTATTTGGTCGGGTAACGGGCTGCTGTTTGAGGCCTGGGATGTGTAATGAAAGGGATTAGGTTTCTTGTGTGTTGTCTGCCGATTAAATGGCTGTGTGTTTAGGTTTGTTTTTTTGTTGATTTGGCTGTCGGTGGTGTGGATTGTTCAGGTCGGTGAGGTGGAGAGTCAGCTGCTAGGGTCTTGGTTTAGAGAGAGAGTTCCATTAGGGTTTCTTTTTTTTGTTTGTTTAGAGAGAGAAGAGAGAGCGAGGGGGAAGGAGAGAGGCGAGAGGCTGTGTGGGGAAGATGATAAGAAGATTAGGGTTTACTATGTGAAGGTGTGTTCTGGTTGATGATTGCCGTGAATGTGGTGAAGGAGCTAGGGGTCTTAAGGTTTGGTTTATGTCTCTTTTTATAGGAGTGGACTAGGGTTTTCCTTGTATGAGAAGGAAAGAAATCATGTAATCATGGGGGTATCTTTAAATTGGTAGGTGATTTATTTAGATTGGATTTAAATCTTTGGTAATTAGGAAGGTGATTTTGTGAGGGATTTGATTTAATTAGGTAATTTTGATTTGATTTGATTTGTTTTAATTTAATTTAGAGATGGGTTTTAAATATTTTAATTATTTTGGATTGGGCACTTAGTGTTATGGTCTTGGGGATTTTGGGCCGAGGCTTCAATTTTAAAACAGAAACACAGATGATCATTCGAACGTGTTCACGGACGCTGCACGAACGCCCGCAACATGTTCGTCGTTTGAACGTGTTTCCGAACGTAGCACAAACGCTCATGCAGTGAACATGCAAATTAAATCTGACGATGTACTTATTCTGAATTTCCCCTTCCGACGTCCGTTTCCCGCTACTTTCGTAACTTATCGAGTAGTGCCTCCCAACGAGGCTCATCATCGGGCTTTCAAGCAAAAATGCAAGTGTCTACAGTCGCCCCCACTTTGATGGGCTTGTGCAGTGTGTGTGACAGTGACAATCCTATCAAAGTCATGCATGTATTTTTACTTACCTGGATCACCATCTGTTGCCTGACTTACCTGTCGTTCTAAGATGCTTCAAACCAAGTTGATGGTGGTGAGGTGCTGCGACCCCTAAGGTTCATCCCTGTGAGATGCTACGATCTCTAGGATTCATTACCGAACTGAGCTGATGAGAGGTGGTCCATTCCCGAACCATTAGTGTGAGGTGGTCCATTCCCGAACCATTAGTGTGATGTGGTCCAATCCTGAACCGTTACTGTGAGGTGGTCTGACCGGCGTAAACACACACGTATAATGCAAGCATACGTATCGTTCAAGTAGTATAAAAATATCGATCCCACGAGGACTTAATTCCTACTGTTGTTATTAATTATTGAATCTATTTATTTACAGATATCTAATTGAGGGAGAAGAGAATGATTGCTTGATTAATTTGGTTGATTGTAGATTTGCTAAATAAATAAAAAGAAAAAAGAAAATACTCAAGAAAATAACAAAAGACACAAAGATCTAGGGTTGTGAATCATTCTAATATCTTTTAAACGATGAAGTGATTATTTTATGTTTGTGTAATAAATCAGTTTACTAACCTGGAACACGAAATTATGCAAAAGCCTTTGTCGATGGTCAGACGCAAATATCCAGTTTAACCCAATTGAACCATATGTCTATGTCAACCAAATTATCTGGATTCATTAAGTTTAAGTTCCAATTATGGCTACCCCCACCCGACAGGTATATGTCTATCCCGTAAGGAAATCTATTAAAGGTAACTATCCTCAAGGAAGATCGTGGGCTATTAAGTCTAAGGCTGAAACGTAAAATCCCTATGTCCAGTTCACATTAGATTTACCTCATCAATCTTATTGGTGATCAGACAACAAGAAGCATTAAGCTTAAGACTTAATAAGTAAACCTTTAAATTACCCAAACTATAAAATAACCCATTATAAACCGGTGATATTAGAATTCATCACAACCGCAGATAACTAACACATAATTAGGGCTAGTAAAAACTTAAAAGTAAAAGACATAAAGTAAAAATCCTGAAAAGTAAAAGACATAAAATAAAAGCTGAAAAATAAAATGAAATGCTAAGGTAAAATGATCAACTTTTACTATTTACTATTTAGATATCTCCCTTAATATAATATATTAACTTGTGATTAGTTTACCAACCAGCCATATAGGCGGTAACCTGATTAAGTCAAATTAAGTCAAACCAGCCATAAAGGCGGAACCAAAATAAACCTGCCATATAGGCGGTAAGAAAATTTAATTACCAACCGACTAATCTGGCGGTATCCTTTATTAGTCAGGTTTAAACCAGATTTAAATGAATTACCAACCGACCAATCTGGCGGTATCCTTTTAAGTCAATATTTTAAATAGTGAATATATTATTTTTAAGGGAGATTAATCTAAATAGTATCAGTAAAAGAATTACCTTTCACCCTAACTGGGGAAGTTACATCCTCATGGTGAATAGTAAAAACTGTAAAAAAGTAAAAAGTAAAAAGTAAATTACTATTATAACAGAGAAGAGAGAGAGTGGTTGGGACTCAATTATTGTGACACGTGGCGGCTTTTGATTGGTCGGCTAAATTCTTATCTGCCATATGTCAGTTAAGGATTAGATAGCCAATAATTGATGCTGACGTGGTGATGACGTGGCGGTGATGTTGTGGTAACGTGGTGACATGTGGGAAATGGACTGTCGGCACCGTAGGATTGCAACACACGGCACTTCCTGATTGGCTGATGATGACATGGCGGTGAGGTGGCAGTTTGACTTGGTCAACCTGGTGATGTGGCTGATGATGTGCAGTGACACGTGGCACATGTGGCGATGGTGACTGTCGGCACCGTAGGATGGTGACACATGGCACGACACATGTTAGCAGATCGGCCGTGATGGTGACACGTGGCACGGCGCACGTTAGCAAAGTCAAACTTTTCTCAGATTCTGACACGTGGACCCGGTGCACGTTAGCACTGTTCGGCGCACGTTAGGCGTCGCGACGCTGAAGGTCTTGGCATCGCGACACGGGAAATTACCAAAATGTCATTTTCGTCCAATTTTCACTTTTTTGGCCCAAATCACCTCCATAATGTCCTAAAAGTTTATTTATCTACAAATTAACACAAAACACATCAAAATATTCACAAAACTCAAGAAACTATACAAAATATTAGGTTAAATGAGTGGGAAATAGTGATAGATTTACCACTCATCACACACCCAAACCTAACATTTTGCTAGTCCTCGAGCAAAACATAAAATAACATAAATAAATTAACTAAGCCACTTTCGTAGGGATCACGGTTGCATTTAGCATATGCAACAAGCCTTTAAACCCTTAGGTGTCCCTAGTGGACGTGTTGTAGTCTCGTGAGGGTTTACAACAATGATACCCACAAACATTTTACAAAAGTAAAAAGGTAGTAAAACTAATGCACACAAAGACAAGCGAAAAGAGAATAAAGATGTTAGTAACTAATCAGGTGAAACTTCTACTCCAAGTTACTAGTTGTTTTGTTTCTTTCTAAATTAAAGAATAAGTAAATTCTCCGATTATTTTTACCATTCTTCATATACACAGCAAACAAGATATTAATCAACTCATTTTTGCCCACAACAATCATAAGTGCAGTTGATTAGAGAGTAATATTTTTGTCCTAAAGTTCTATCAGATTTCACACTTTTTTGCAGCAATGGAATAATTTTTTCTCATTTTTCTGATTTTTTCTTTCATTTTTTTTCTATTTTTTATTTATATACAATATCTTCCATCTATGTAGCGAGTGTTGGGTTGGTGGCTCCCAAACCAGTTAGCTTTAGGGCACTAGGTGTTAAGACACCCCTACGGACTTAATTACTAAGACTTCAGATATATATATTTTTGCAGCATCTTTGATCCATGTAGTGAGCTTTGGGCCAGTGACTCCCAAACCAGTTGGTTTTAGGACACTAGGTGTTAAAACACCCTTAAAGACTTAATAACTCGGATCTGAGACGTTTTTTTTTTACTGTATTGTTTTTTAGATGCTTCCTCCAATTAAACTAAAGTACTCAATATTACAAACTTTTCAATTATAACTCATGTCCGTATGTTACTATATATGTTGATAATATCTACCAACTGAGCATGTAAAGATCCATTTTAGTCAGTGTTAAGGAGAATTCACAAATTAAATAATTCAAAATGAAATAAACAAAAAATAACTTGTTTCGAAATAGGTTTGAGATACGTCTCAGGAGTGGAAACTCCTTACTCAACTATCTCTTACAAATTCCACCTTTTTAGTAAAAATAAAAACACAAAAAACACAAAATATTTTTGTAAATTTTGAAACTTTTTCAATTTTTTTGTATTTTTTGAAAAAAAAAAAAATTTAGACTAAAAATAAAAACAACACACAAACTAAAAACAAGGTACTGATCAACTAATTCCCTCCCCCAAACCTAAATGAGACATTGTCTCCAATGTCTTAAACAGTAAAATGAGAGTTTAGAAGATAATACCTGGTTAGCTGAAATTCTACAGGAAATTAAAGGTTAAGATCTAGATTAATCCTACGCCTCTTACCACGATCGTCCTCGAACCAATTTATCTTTGAAAGGATAGGGTCAACTTGTGGTTCATAGGCTATGAGTTGGTCTATTAGATTTGGAGCAATTCTGGCAGTGAATATGAGTTCTTTCATAGGTTTTAACACAAACCCATTTCTCCGAGTATTATCAAGAAACACACAAAGAAAATCATAAAATCTATCAACGTTAAATAGTCCAAGCGGTTTCTGGTGTATGTTCAGGTTCGCCCAATATAGAACTATAAAAATTTCCTCCAATGTGCCCAAGTCACCTGGTAAAGTGATAAAAGCATCAGCACGGTTAATCATTTCTACCAGTCATTTAGACATACCTGGCACGATCAGTTCCTCTGCGTTTGATGATCCAATAAGATTTGCCTCTGCCAAGGGTTTTGGGATAATTCCCAAAACATGACTGCCTCCTTCCTCTATGGCCTTTGAAACGATCCCCATAAGTCCAAGATTTCCTCCGCCATATATTAAGTGCATATTCCTTGCAGCTACGACTCGACTCAATTCATGTGCTGCTTCTACGTATTGTGGTTTAGTTCCAACACTACTACCGCAAAACACACAGATGTTTTCAACTCGTCTTCTTGAAGTGGCTTCCATTTTTTATGTATTTCTTTCTCAACTATGGATGCCTTCAAAAGTGCAATGACGGGCTGAATTTATAATACCTGAAAAAGGGTAAGTAATAATAGCTCTAGTATCTTCCAGATGACGTTTGTTTGCTAAACAACAAAATGAATTGTGAAAGGTCAAAAAGTCTGGATCCTGTCTACGAAAATAAAGATAATTACAACATAACAGCAAATCAAAGCAATAATTAAGGCAACAGAATTGTGTATGCAATACACCACTCGCTTAGTATAAATTCATTAGGATGCGTCTCAAGAATTAATTCTTTACTCAGCCATTGCTAATGAATTGTTTCTCATCTTCCTGATTGCCAAACACCATTCCTTATGTCTTAAAATGCTTCGTTTGTGCTTTTCCCTACAAAAATAACACACAAAATTAAAAACTCTACAAAATGTATACACAAAATATGAAAACAAAAATTACAACAAATTGCATGGGTTGCCTCCCTGCTAGCGCTAAATTTTTCGTCTTCAGCCAGACATGACTGAAATTCATCTGTTCAGGAGGTTTTAATGTCGTTTTGGATGTCTGATTAAAGACAATCCCGTGAGCGTTGCTTTTGAAGGGTCTAATCCATCGGTAAAGTGGCAAAAAGAGTTTTATCCCATTTAGTGCTTGTGCCACCTTTTTGCTCATTGTTGTTCCAGTGGTTCCTGCAAAGAAAGAAAGAAAATCAGGAGGTCTCGTATGGTGCTTGACTTGCAATGGGAGTTCCATTCTGTCAAGCTTCTGGGCGATATCTTTGATTTGAACTCCCCAAAACAGCGATGTTTCTCCTGAATGCTCTGGATCTTTATTAAGGTCAGACATTTGCTCATCCATTTGCTCTGTTTCTTGCTCCACATTTTCTTCACAGATGTATTGTAAAATTTTTATATTCAGCTCTTCATCTGTCATCTGTGAAATACATGCTTCAAAATTGTCAACCTGAGGATGCAAAGATGTTTCTGACATTAGGTTTTCATCCTCTGATACGACTGGAATGGATGGTTTAGATAGATATTCTTCAAACATCATGGTAAAGCATGCTCCAAGATCTTCATTTTGAGGATTGAAAGTTTGATCCTCCGTTGTTGGTGCAGTTGGTACAAATAGATCAGCTTCATCCTCGTCAGAATCTGAATAATAAAAGTCAAATTGAGACTTTGCCGGTTCGGGCTCCTGAACTGATACCTCTGGTTGTTGATACTGCTCAGCCTCATCATCTGTTGAAGTGTTATTGTGAAATGATTGGTACTCGAAGGCTTCATCATTTTCATCTGAAACTGGTTCTTGAGGTATGTAGTTCTGGTTTGCTGTGAATTGTCTCATTTGATCTGTCATCCTCTGAATGAATTCTGATTGTCTCTGAATACTTTCAAATTGATTCTGGCTTGTTTCAAGCATTGTATCCAACTTTTCTTTTCGTTTCTTGAACATACCTTTGAGCATGTTTAGCAACTGATCTTCCTCTGATGGTTCTGGTTGTTGATGAAGATCATAGGTAGATGGTGGATAAGATGGAAAATGTGGTTCTGTGAAATGTGATGGCTCGTCATACCATGAAGGATCTTGATAGCTCTGCCACCCTGGATGGTAGTTGTATTCGCAATAATCTCTAGGGTGGTTACCATTACATATGTCACATCTCCCCATTGCGTTTTGTTGAGCAAATGTGGTATTGCTTGGTTGGCATCCAGTGATAATTGTTGGGCTGGACAACAGGCCTCAGAAAACCGGACTGTTGCTCCCAGATTTGGGGTGTATCTTCTAGTAAAGCTCGTGATCTCTCAATCTCCCAATAATGTTCCATTTTTTTTTTCAATCACCTGAAACAAAAGAAAGAAATAAAAATTACAGATAAAAATAAAGAAAATTAGATACAAGTAAATTATATAGCTTCAAAATTAATAACTCAAGAAAAATAAGTCCCCGACAACGGCGCCAAAAACTTGACCGGCGTAAACACACACGTATAACGCAAGCGTACGTATCGTTCAAGTATTATAAAAATATCGATCCCACGATGACTTAATTCCTACTGTTGTTATTAATTATTGAATCTATTTATTTACAGATATCTAATTGAGGGAGAAGAGAATGATTGCTTGATTGATTTGGTTGATTGTAGATTTGCTAAATAAATAAATAAATAAAAAGACAAAAGAAAATACTAAGAAATAACAAAAGACACAAAGATCTAGGGTTGTGAATCATTCTAATATCTTTTAAAAGATGAAGTGATTATTTTATGTTTGTGTAATAAATCAGTTTACTAACCTGGAACACGAAATTATGCAAAAGCCTCTGTCGATGGTCAGACGCAAATACCCAGTTTAACCCAATTGAACCATATGTCTATGTCAACCAAATTATCTGGATTCATTAAGTTTAAGTTCCAATTATGGCTACCCCCGCCCGACAGGTATATGTCTATCCCGTAAGGAAATCTATTAAAGGTAACTATCCTCAAGGAAGATCGTGGGCTATTAAGTCTAAGGCTGAAACCTAAAATCCCTATGTCTAGTTCACTTTAGATTTACCTCATCAATCTTATTGGTGATCAGACAACAAGAAGCATTAAGCTTAAGACTTAATAAGTAAACCTTTAAATTACCCAAACTATAAAATAACCCATTATAAACCGGTGATATTAGAATTCATCACAACCGCAGATAACTAACACATAATTAGGGCTAGTAAAAACTTAAAAGTAAAAGACATAAAGTAAAAATCCTGAAAAGTAAAAGACATAAAATAAAAGCTGAAAAATAAAATGAAATGCTAAGGTAAAATGATCAACTTTTACTATTTACTATTTAGATATCTCCCTTAATATAATATATTAACTTGTGATTATTTTACCAACCAGCCATACAGGCGGTAACCTGATTAAGTCAAATTAAGTCCAACCGGCCATAAAGGCGGTAAGAAAATTTAATTACCAACCGACCAATCTGGCGGTTTCCTTTATTAGTCAGTTTTAAACCAGATTAAAATGAATTACCAACCGACCAATCTGGCGGTATCCTTTTTAAGTCAATATTTTAAATAGTGAATATATTATTTTTAAGGGAGATTAATCTAAATAGTAACAGTAAAAGAATTACCTTTCACCCTAGCTGGGGAAGTTACCTCCTCATGGTGAATAGTAAAAACTGTAAAAAAGTAAAAAGTAAATTACTATTATTACATAACGTAATTAAAATTATTTACAAAACTAAAAAAACTAAGAACTAAAAGAAACTAGAGAGAGAAACTCTCTCTTTACATCAAAGAGAAGAGAGAGAGTGGTACATCTGAAACTGGAATTCCACGCACTATTTATAGGGGTCAGTAGAGGTCGCGCGTCGCGACGCCCAGCTCGCTTCGCAATGCTAGATTTGTCGACGTGGCACGCTGTGGTTTGTCGGCTGAGATTCTGGATAAGGTGATAAGGTAACACGTGGCAGAGTGGTTGGGACTCAATTATTGTGACACGTGGCGGCTTCTGATAGGTCGGCTAGATTCTTATCCGCCATGTGTCAGATAAGGATTAGATAGCCAATAATTGATGCTGACGTGACGATGACGTGGCGGTGATGTGGCGACACATGGGAAATGGACTGTCGGCACCGTAGGATTGCGACACGTGGCACTTCCTGATTGGCTGATGATGACGTGGCGGTGAGGTGGTAGTTTGACTTGGTCAACCTGGTGATGTGGCTGATGATGTGGAGTGACACGTGGCACACGTGGCGATGGTGATTGTCGGCACCGTAGGATGGTGACACATGGCACGGCGCATGTTAGCAGATCGACTGTGATGGTGACACGTGGCACGACGCACGTTAGCAAAGTCAAACTTTTCTCAGATTCTGACACGTGGACCCGGCGCATATTAGCACTGTTCGGCGCATGTTAGGCGTCGTGACGCTGAAGGTCTTGGCGTCGCGACGTGGGAAATTACCAAAATGCCCTTTTCGTCCAATTTTCACTGTTTTGGCCCAAATCACCTCCAGAATGTCTTGAAACTCAAGAAAATAACATAAAACATATTAAAATATTCATAAAATTCAAGAAACTATACAAAATATTAGGTTAAATGAGTGGAAAATAGTGATAGATTTACCACTCATCATGGTCCATTCCCAAATCATTACTGTGAGGTGGTCCATTCCCGAACCGTTACTATGAGGTGGTCCATTCCCGAACTGTGACTGTGAGGTGGTCCATTCCCGAACCGTTACTGTGAGGTGGTCCATTCCCGAACCGTTACTGTGAGGTGGTCCATTCCCGAACCGTTACAGTGAGGTGGTCCATTCCCGAATGGTTACTGTGAGGTGGTCCATTCCCGAACCGTTACTGTGAGGTGGTCCATTCCCGAACCATTACTGGGAGGTGGTCCATTCCCGAACCGTTACTGTGAGGTGGTCCATTCCCGAACCGTTACTGTATCAGAGGTGGTTGGCTGGTCGCCCTCGGACTTGGTTTATCTTTTTTGTTCTTCGTTGCTTGCACTCGGCCAAAGTAGATCATTTGATGAGACATTCCGTAATGTCATATCACACTACTCTCTTTTATGAGATAGTCCCAATAGTTATACATATTATTGCCCTCAAAGGATTCTCAGTGTCGAAACTAGAGAGCCTTCAAAGTACTCGATGCAACTCAAATCTGACCGTTTGAATAAATGATCTGGACCCAACTTAAAGTGCATGTGTGCCAAGGTCCTTTTACAGCTTGATCCTTAAGTAAGCCAACTCGATGATTTTGTTTCAAAGAATGGGACCAACGGGTCAAACCAACCTAGATGTCTTGATCATACTCTGTAAATACTTCTCCGTACTCAATATGATATGGTTTTCTTTTTTCTTTCTTTCGTCTCTTTTTTTTCAACACACCTACCCTTTAAGGTAGCATTTCTCCTCATGGTGGTCCTAATACTCGCCCATGGGTAGCTTCACGCTTATCGGTTATAGGTGGTTTATATTTTCTTCTTAAGAGACTTTTATTTTGTATCTAACCATACCACATATCGTAACACAAGTAAGTCAGGATGGACATCTAAGTGAACGGTCATTCATCGATCCGCAATCTCTCCAACTAGTCACCTTGCCGACTACTCAGGCTTTCACTGCTAAGATCCCATAATTAAGTGCTCGCGAGTCTAGTCAAGATCAACTACTCAAAATATCGGATGAGAGTTTCTCTCGCACTTATCGTTTCTAAGGTTTTTCCCTACATCAAACAATTTCATCATTGGACTTATGCCTAACCATTAGGGACTTCTTTTTTTCAACTAGAATTCTCTCTTTCAACCGTTGATAATGTGGGCCTTGACCCTAGGATTCATCCCCGAAACTGATGATAGTGTGGGCCTCAACTCTGGGATTTATTCCCACACCTGCTGATACTGTGTTGACCTCGACCCTGGGATTCATTCCCGAAACTGCTGATGCTGTGTTACTGCTCCCTGCTTGCTTGTATTGCCGCTTTTTCTATCTTTCTTCGAAACTTGCGAACACAAAACAAACAACCAAAAAATGCAAGTATGTTACGTGTATATATGGATGCATGGATGTGTTTCCTATTTTGTTGGGTTAGGTCTTCGCCAGGTCTTCCAGTGATCGCTCGGTCTCCTCTCTCTTAGGAAAAATATTGCTTCAACTTGTCCACATTGATTGGCTTGGTGAAGTCGTTTCATTCTAAATCTGACAGTCTCACTGCCCCGTTTCCCATCACTTTCTTGACTATGTAGGGTCTTTCCCAGTTGGGTCTGAACTTTCCTATCGGGTCCGACGTTAACGGCTTTGATTATTTGAGTACTAGGTCATCTTATCTGATCTTGGTAGGACACACATTCTTGTTGAATGCCCGAGCCAACCTCTTATGGTATATCTGCATATGATGCAAGGACTTCATTCTCTTCTCATCTAATAATGCTAGCTGTTCGAATCTTTGCGAGGCCCATTCTTGTTCAGGTAAATCTTCCTCCGTTAGTACCCGCATTGACTGTATCTCAACCTTTACCGGTAATACTCCTTCCATTCCGTAAACCATTGAATATAGTGTGGCACCTGTTGCCGTTCTCACAGAAGTTCTGTAACCCCACAGGGTGTATGGTAGTTTATCCACCCAATCTCTGTAACTTTCCGTCATCTTGGCTAATATATTCTTTATCATTTTATTGGCTGCCTCGACTGCCCCGTTGGCTTGTGGTCTGTAAGGTGATGACTTGTGATGTCATATTCCGTACTTCTGTAGCATCACCTTTATTTCTCCTAAAGCTGGAGTTCGTTGTCTGTTACTACATGATGCGGCATTTTATATCGATATATGATGTTTCGGGCTATGAACTTCACCATCTGTTTTGCTGTAACTTTACAAAACGACTCGGCTTCTACCTATTTCGAAAAGTAGTCTACCGCCACTACTATGAAATGATGTCCACTTGATGCGTGTGGTCAAATTTCCCCGATCATGTCAATTCCCAATGCTGAGAAAGGCCATGGCTCTGATAGCCCGTGCAACTCCGTGTGCGGTAGATGGTTCAAGTTACCATGTGCTTGACAATCGTGACAATGCTTCACCAAATTCGCGCAGTCAGCTTCCATGGCCGACCAGTAGAAGCCTTGTCTTACTATCTTGTGAGAAAAATTCAATCCGTTCATGTGCAGTCCACATACTTCGGCGTGTACTTCTTCCATCGCTTTCTAAGCCTCTTCCTTTCTTAAACACTTTAGTTGGATGCCATTCGCTTGTCTCTTGTATAGTTCTCCCTTCAAACTCACATACTGGGAAGCCAACTTCTGAATGTCTATCATGTCCTTCCTACCTGGTTCTTCTGGGAATTCCCCATAATCTAGGTATCGCGGAATATCATAGTACCAAGGTTTTTCATCCTCGACTTCTACTTCTAAGATCCTTTGATCTCATAACCGGGCTTGCTTGCTGTCGTTAACACTAGAGGTCTAATCACCAACTTCTCCGAGTTTTCCCAAGTTGCGACTAGGGTGGCTAACGCGTCTGCCATTTGGTTCTCTTCTCGCGGCAAGTGCTAGAATTTACAATCGGGAATAGCTTGTGCCAACTTCCTGAGGTGAAATAGGTAAGGTCTCAACTACTCCTCATTCAATTCCCATTCTCCTTGCATCTGTCGAACTACTAACATCGAGTATCTGTAGACTTCTACGTTCTTAGCTCTCAAGGTTATCAATGCTGTCAGTCTGAAGGCGCATGCTTCATATTCGGCCATGTTGTTGGTTACTCCGAAAGTCAACCCCTTGGCCATAGACATGGTTTCTCCTTCAGGGTTACTATCACGATTCCTATTCTAGCGCCTTTGTAGTTCACCGCTCCGTCGAAGTACATCTTCCATCTTTGGACCGTTATTGCCTGGATTTCTTCATCTGGGAATTCAAACTTGTATTGATCACCTTCCATGGGTTGTAGTGCTAAAAACTCTGCTACGGCTCGCCCCTTGATTACTTTGGAAGTGAGATACTCAATATCAAACTCCGTCAGCAATACCAACCATCTACCTAACTTCCCTACTAGCGAAGGTACCGAATGCAGGTGCTTCAAGGGATTTTCCTTCGCTACCACTTGGATCTTGTAAGATTGGAAGTAATGACGTAATTTTCTAGACGCCCACACTACCGCCAAATAAATCTTCTCTACCTCCTGATAGTGGGCTTCATACAGAAGCATTTTCTTACTGAGGTAGTAGATTGCATGTTCTACCCCCATCCCATCGCTTGTACCATCATCGTCCCCAACGCTTCGGGTTCTATGGCCAAATACAGTACTATGGGTTTGCCCGGTCTTGGAGGTTTCAAGACAGGAGGTTTCACCAAGTATTCTTTGATCTTGTCGAAGGCTTATTGGCATTACTCATTCCATTTCACTGGCTGGTCCTTTCTCAATAATTTGAAGATAGGTTCGCATACTAATGTCAGTTTGGCGATGAATCCACTGATATACTGAATCTTCTCGATGAAGGCTCTAACTTCTTTTTCCGTCTTCGGCGCAGTCATCTCGGAAATCACTTTGATCTTCTCAGGGTCTACTTCTATTCCTCATATTCCTACCGTATATCCTAGCAGCTTTCCCAACGTTACCCCAAACACACACTTCTTGGTATTTAGCCGCATGTTGTATTTGTCGACTCATTGAAGGAACTTATTTAGCGCTTCTATGTGTCCGTTTCTCGTTTCTGACTTCACCATCATGTCATCCACGTATACTTTGATCTCCTTATGCATCAAGTCATGGAATAACGTAGTGGCCATCCGTTGATAAGTGGCTCCCGCGTTCTTAAGTCCAAATGGCATCACTTTGTAACAATAAGTGCCTCACGCGATGACAAAGACAGTCGTATACTTGTCTTCTTCAGCCATGAGGACCTGATTGTATCCCGAGAACCCATCTGTGAATGAGTACATGGAAGATAAAGCCGCGCTATCCACCATTACGTCCATATGGAGTAAAGGAAAATCATCATTTGGGCAAGCTTTGTTAAGGTCTCTATAATCCACACACATTCTGACCTTCCCATCCTTCTTCGGCACCGGCACAATGTTCGCTAACCACTCGGGCTACTTCATTACTTCTAGAAATCCACGTCTACATGCTTCTTGACTTCTTCTCTAACCTTTTCGGCCCATTAAGGTCTCATCATTCGGAGCTTCTGCTTTACCGGTCTCATGTTCGAATAAGTCGGTATTTCATGTTGGGTGATACTTCTATCTACTCCGGGCATGTCCTCGTAGGACCAAGCGAATACCTTAGAATATTTAATTAACATCCCTTCTAATTCCTTCCGTTCCTCAGAGGTAACCTCACTCATAATTAGAATTTCCTTGGGGATTTCAGGTGTACAAAGGTTAAATGTGTTTGTTTTGGTTGAGTTAATGTCAAATATGCTCGGGTCGTACAAGTTAAACCAATTTATTATCTTTGTTAAGGTCTCATCATCATACACCCTTAAACATGCATTCTAAATACATAATAAAGCGCGTATAATAAAATAATAATGATATGCGGATGGATACTTTACATAATGATCCTAGATCAAATCTCTCTCTTTCTCTCTCCCGCTAGCATAAGTATTTACTTCTACCTGTTATACTACACTTCTAAAGAAACCTCATTTACATTGAGGGGAATAGGTGAGAAGAGAATACAAAGAGTAAGGAGGTAATAAGGCTGGACACGCAGGTCCAATTAATAATTTCCAAATTTATTACAATAATTTCTAAAATTGCCCCACCCTTCTAATATCCATCCGATATACATTATTCATGCATCGCAACCATGTATTCACACAAGCATGTTATCAATCAATCTAATCAAATTAATTAATCTGATAATTAGAGACCATCCAATTTTCAAACAACGATTTGATTTTGCTCGACTCAAACTCGTTTTGCGAATAAGTACTCAAAGTAAGAATTCTCGAATTAAATTAAACTGCATAATTAAATCCAATTCAATTTGTATTTAATACTAATTCGCTATTTAATTCCAAATTAAATATTACACTTTATTAATAAACATTTACGACTTAAATTCCAAATTTAATCGTTACGGGTCTCAAAGCTCGATTAACGTCCAACGTTTATTTAATTAAAGTCCAATGGGCTTTTAATTAATTTCTTAAGGCGTGGACGTTTCGTCAACTCGGGTCAAACCCAATAACCAAAACCCAATCAAGGAGTTACCCCATAAGCCCAGAAATCAATTTAGGCCCATTAGGCCCAATTAAATTATTAAGGTCCATTAGTCGTATTTGGGCTTTATGGAAGCGGTTTTGGGCTCAATTGGATCCAACCAATTTAGCTTAAACCCAACTTGGTACAACCAAGTCCAATAAGCCCAATAACAACATTCAAGCCCAATTTTACAAAATAGGCCGAACATAATTAAATTACAAAAACCCAATTTCACAATTTAATTACATAAAGTGTATGGCATAACTAATTACCCAAATCAATATTTCCAAAACACCAAATTAGCTTAATTAATCATGCTTATCATCATTAAATCATGTCCAACACAATTTAACAAAAATCAAACCCATTCATGCTTCTTTTAGTCTCGGCAATATGAGGATTTTTTATGTCAAATTTTAAATCCAATCCAATTGAATCCAATTAAACATTAAATCCACATTCCCAATTATTTCCAACTCATCCAATGAATCAAAAAAAATCCAAGATATTAGGGCTTCTCATCCATTCGGCCAAGCTAAGGATTTTGGGGAAAAATGTTCCAAACAATTTTTCATCAAATTGATCCAATCAATCTTCAATTAAACATGTATTAAGCATACTCAAACATCCAATTTAATCAAATCATGCTCAAATACATTTTACCCAAATTTTAACCCTAAGTTATATTTTATGCTTTTACTCCACTCTGATACCATTGTTAGAGTTCTACGATCCCGAGGATCGAATAACAAGCATGAAAATAGATGTGAATACAATCTAGAAAGTCGCGGAATACTTACATCGAGAAGTTGAGTAATGCGACGAAGACAAAAAACTTTCCGCCCTCTCCAAGAATGGCTCGGCAGTGAGCTGCTGGTGTTCTCCATTTTCGGTCTTTGGATGAGCTTCATTAAGCTTCAAGCTTTGTCAAATGATCCCAAGCTCATTGGTGGACTTCCCTATCACCTTCGCTTGTCTCTCGGAGTGCTAGCTCTTGATGTTTTTGCCACAAAACATCACACTTTGCTTCCCTTAGTGTTGGACAATTATGACTCATAGCATCACTATTTGTACAGATTATGGTGTTGTTGTACAAATTAACTATGTGACAAAGGAGATTGCCCTCTCATCATTTGTGATTAGATCACCTAGATATATAAATGATAAGAGGTCCATATGATTTGTTCCTGGACGGAGAATGATATGAGACAGTATCACTCCACGAAGGATAAATCATTAAATATCCTTAGTCAGAGTATTATCAAGATTGGACATCGATAAATATGTAAAAGACTAGTATTACATTTGTGCGCGTTGTGAGGGTAGAACGACATAGTTCTCATATATTTGGGTATAAGATACTCATGTAAGTGTAATAGGAGGTTGTGTTTTACCGATGGTACGGGAAACAGCTTCGCTTTGGATAGACCCCTCGGAATTCCATTAGTAGTATGACTATGTGTCTATGGAAGTCTGAAATCAGGGTAGGTGTATTTGGTCTTAACCTGAGACTTGCACCGCTAATGCTTGCGACAATCAATATACTTTGGTTGCAGTCGTACAGGGCTTTAACAGGTTCTGTGTACGCCAATGCTGGGTATATTGAGAATCATAGTGTGTTGGGTGTGATGTCAAGACGGAAGTGTCACTCCAGTCATATGGAGATGATGGTCACGTAGGATACGGTACTAGTACTAAGTACTACAGTCATCGGGATAAAGTGACAAGGTAATGTTTATCCGATTATAGAGACTAGTTACCAGACATCCGACATGTGCTTCGTACGGGGCAGACACAATTCCAGCCCCAGGCCTAGCACGTGATCATCCGATACTGGATAGAAATACGCAATACTACATATACTATGCCTGATATAGATCCTTTATTCCTGTAAGAATATTTCCGGAGAATTGGGTAGGCATGGCACTTTGCAAGAGGCCAACCTTGTCTTGTAAATCGGTATAAACATAGTACTTGGTACTTACGTGTTCGGATAGTCCGACGACCGAATTTACTGCCAACATATCCGGGGATCTCATGGGTCGCTTCCCAAAGATTCACCGATGACATATGACTCGCACTCTTAATTAATTTGGGATTAATTAGAGGAGAGAGAAAATTAATCTAGGTTTAATTGCGGAGATATTTTATCTGGGATAAAATATCCATTCAAGAGAGATAACGATTAATTTGGAATTAATCGGTTTAATTAATATATTTGATATATTAAATGAAATTAGATTTCGACGCGGAATTAAAATTAGATTTTAATTCGGGCGAATATATTAATTTAGAATTAATTCGTTAGCGACGTGAATAGTGATTTCACTAGGCGTAATCATTTAATTACGTCGCAACAGAAAATTCGTTAATTTGGAATTAGCGAACCCGAGCCCGGGATTATTTGCGAGCGCATTCGCATTTCGAATTCGAGTGCGGCACGCAAGTCAAATCAAGCGTCAAATCGCTAGTCACATCAAGCGTCAAATCATTAGTCACTTTGAGTGATGTGACTTGACAACTTGATGGATTAAGTGATGTGAAGCATTAAATGCTTGACTTTTTGAAAGCCAAATTCACATGAAATGAATTTGAAATTCAAATTTGTGTATAAGATACACAAATTTGGATTACATCACACAATTTTCTCTCTTTCTCTTCACGCCCAAAGGGCCTAAAACTTTCTGTTTTCTGGTTTCTTGAAACCGTGAGCAGTGGGAAGCAAGAGTTGGAAATTTGTGGCAAATTTCTTGAGTGCTAGCACACTTACGAGACATGCGAAGGTGATAGGGAAGTCTACCCATGAGCCGGGAATCGTTCGACGAAGCTCGGAGCTTGACGAAGATGATCCAAATGGGCGCAAATGGTGGAACCAGTGACCAGCTCACTGCCGCATGTACCAGTAGCCAAAATCAGATTTTGTTGCCTCTGTGTCGCTCAATCGATCGATGTGAGTATTCCGCAACTTCTCGATTGTATTTTCACATATTTCATGCTTATTATTGATCTTGGGACCTTAATAGAAACCAACAATGGTATCAGAGCAAGGTTTGAGCATGAAAAATTTAGGGCTTAAAAATTGGGTAAAATCATTTTGAGCATGATTTTGTGAAATTGGATGAATGAATATGCTTAAATTTGTTTTAATTTAAGATTGATTGGATCAATTTGAATAAAAATTATTTGGAACATTTTTCCCCAAATATTTGGTGTTGGCCGAATACAACTAGCCCTTATTGTCTTGGAATTTTTTGATTTTTTGTTCATTGGATGAATTGGAAATCATTCGGGAATGTTGATTTATGTCGATTTTGGATTTAATTGGATTGAAACCAAATCGGATATAAATTTCCCACCATTTTCGAGACTTTGAGCATGTAAAATTGGGTTTGATTTTAATCAAAATGTGTTGGACATGTGATAATGAAAATTAGCATGATTAATTATATAAATTGATGTTTTAGAAATGTTAATTTGGTTGATTAATCATGATATACACTTTAGGTTTATTAAATGTGAAATTGGATTTTTGTATTTAATTAATTGGGCCTTAAAATTGGATTTGGGCTTTAATGTTGTAAATGGGCTTATTGGGCTATGTTGTACAAAGTTGGGTTTAGGCAAAATTGGTTTGATCCAATTAGGCCCAAAACCGCATCCATAAAGCCCAAATGCGACTAAATAGACCTTTAAAGTTTAATTGGGCCTAATGGGCCTAAATTGATTTCTGGGCTTATGGGGTAACTCCCGGATTGGATTTTGGTTATTCGGTTTGACCCGAGTTGACCAAAAGTCCACGCCTTAAGAAATTAATTAAAATCCCATTGGACTTTAATTAAATTGACGTTGGACGTTAATCGGGCTTTGAGACCTGTAACGATTAAATTTGGAATTTAAGTCGTAAAAGGTTTATTATTAAAGTGTAATATTTAATTTGGAATTAAATAGTGATTTAGAATTAAATGCATATTGAATTGGATTTAATTATGTAGTTTAATTTAATTCGAGAATTCGTACTTTGAGTACTTATTCGCAAAACGAGTTTGACTCGCGCAAAATCAAATCGTTGTTTGAACATTGGATGATCACTAATTATCATATTAATTAATTTGATTATATTGATTGATAACATGCTTGTGTGAATACATGGTTGCGATGCATGAATAATGTATATCAGATGGATATTAGATGGGTGGGACAATTTTAGAAATTGTTGTAATAAATTTGATTTATTAATTAGACCTGCGTGTCCAGCCTTATACCTCCATATTCTTTGTATTCACTTCTCACCTATTCCCCTCAATGTAAATGAGGTTTCTTTAGTAGTGTAGTGTAACGGGTAGAAGTGATACTTGTGCTAGCGGGAGAGAGAAATGGAGAGATTTGATCTAGGATCAATGTGTAAAGTATTCATCCGCATATCATTATTATTTTATTATAAGCGCTTTATTATGTGTTTAGAATGCATGTTTAAAGGTGTATGATGATGAGACCTTAACAAAGATAATAAATTGGTTGCCAATTTGCACGCGAAAAACCCTCAAACAATATTAAGCGTTTTTCCTTCCATTGTGCGATTCTCACTCAAGATCCAAGATTGGCACTGGTTTGTTGGCCAAAGTCAAGACCTTTGTCTGTCGCGGATGTGTTTGAATCATGAAGGCTTTGTTTCATATCGGTGTCTTGTCCAAGTTGTGATTTTTTGGCCAAAGTCAAGATCACTTCTTGTCCATCGAAATCGATTACGAAGCTTTCCATGGTCAATGGGTTCCGCTTAACTGGGATCATTAAGTTTGTTGTGCCAAAGCCAAGGCTTAGTTGATTCAGAGGAAAACGTTAGGTAATACATTGGATGTATTGGCATATATAAGATATATGTTTCGGAATTGGATGTCCCTCTACCAGATCTAGGAATTGGATTGGATCCAATTGATCTTAGAGATCTACCTAGTTAATTATCATACAATTTGTTGGCCAAAGTCAAGATTGTGTGATATTTAACGGGATCCTAGCCCACTAGGAAACACGGTTTCCCGAGTACTCGATAGAGGGTTAGAGGTTCACCGAAAAATAGTGGGAGGCAAGAATTGAATTTGCAATATTCGTTTAATTACTTGCCATACGTGCTCAAACAAATATCATTCGTCAAATAAATTAAATGTTAGTTGGACTAATATTTAAATTGTTGTTTTAATAAATAGTTGGACTTTATTCAAACTATTTATTTATAGTTGATTTTATAATTGGATTATAGTAATCAATATAATTGATTTTAATCTATTAAATTATAGTTGATTAAATAGTTGGACTATTGTAATCATTATATCAAAGAGTACGTAAAATCATTGATTAAATAGTTGGAATATTAGAATCAAGATAAAATTGAAAGATTGACATTTAAAACACAATCCTAGGGAAAATGTGTTTAAATGGTTTAATTTTCAAAATTGGGAATAAATTTCACGATGGTCCTGGAAAATAATAAGTTACTTTATTTGATAAAATAACACATTATGCCTAAGCCCGGAGTTAAGCAAATAGTAGAGCATAATCGTTGGAAGATTTATGTGATGATAACTTATGTGCTTAATCCATTAAGCTTGTCGCAGTAGACTCCTTAATTTCTGAATCAGAACTAAGGATTAGATCCTTAAAGTATGATAATGAAATTGAAGGATCTTCATAAATCTATACTTAGATTTTATAAGTACTAAATTGCAATAAATAACTCTTGGAGAGTTAATGACTGTTCTTAAGGAGACAAAGTCAAAATTTGCAATAAGGCAAGTAGCGCAAGGCACACCTTACTTCGATATTCTGGAAACCCGAAGCTTGGCCAAAGGCTACTGGAATGTGAAAAAGGGCAAAGGAAAAATCATTATAATCTTCTAGGAAGGTAAATGACATATCCCAAAATGTCTGCTTAAATGTGGCAAATGAGATCGCGGAAGCGTAACTGCCATTTGGACAAAGCAGACATGAAGGAATTGAAGACGAGCAAGGCTCTGACTTCAAATATGTTTGTCAACATTATGTTCACTACTAGTATTAAAATTGGATTTTAAATACTTAGTGTGATACATAAATATATGTATTGATGTTCAGAATCTATTTTGAACAGGATACTGACTTCAATAGAGATTTATCTGCGAATTGAAAACGGGACGAAAGTCGCTGTTTTAGCCGTAGATATCTAAGTTTAGGAACTACCTTCTGGTGTGTACCTAAATTTGGAAACTGTTATCATGTAACTAGTTTGACTAAATACATTATCTTTATATCAGTGTTTAATCCGTTGCGGATGAACCTTTATATTCTAGAACACTAAAGTGTTTTATTATATAAAGATGATATTGAGATAAACACATTAGATGTGAATAACATAATTTATATTTTGAATATAAATCTCAAACGTATAAAATGACAAACAACTAGCTCAAACTGATTTGATCAGATGAAACTTAATTGTGGCATTGTTGTCGGGGACACAATTAAACAAGAATCGTATATCCACACTTTCGAAGAGTGGGTACTCGGACTGATTTGATACCAATCAAATAAAGTCTACAAATCTAGTTTATTGGGCAAAATGCCTAAAACACCTTTCCTTGGTAAAAGTGTAAATGCCACCGATCTGATAGCCCTAGTTCATAGTGAAGCAAGTGGGCCCATATCTAGCTAGGCTAGAGGTGGATATGAATATTTCGTGAATTTTATGGATGTGGCATCACGTTATGGTTATGTGTTTCTTTTGAAGAACACGAATCGAAAACTTTTAAGTTTCAACACAAAAATAGACAAACAGATCGGCTATAGTATTATACCGTCACGGTAAGACCGTATTGGAAAATACTTAAGCAATAAGTTTCTAATATACTTGAAAGAGTAAAGTATTCTTTCAAATGAGGACTCCTCCCGGAACACGTCAAGTTGACGGTGTGTCCGAACGGATAAACCGAATTTTGTTGGACATGATAAGGTTAATCATGAGTCGCTTTGAGCTACCATTTCCTTCAACGGATAAGCTTTAAACAGTGTAAGAACTTATTTAGAATAAGGTTCCATAAAAATCTGTTTGACAGATATCATATTAGATATGAACGGAAAAGAAACCGGGTTTCTCATTCCTGATAATTTGGGTATGCTAGGCATACGTTTGGATGATACCAAACTAGAACCCAAATTGGATAAGTGCCAATTGTAGGTTATCCTAGGGATAACAAAGTATAGTACTTATACATCTCACAAAAGAACAATTAGATTATTGCTCGCCATGCGGTTTTTCCTAAGAGGAATACCGATATGCAGTGGTAAGTGGGAGGATAATAAAACTCGATCAAAATCGGAGTAATATTATTCCAGGCACCGAATCCTAATGGAACACAAATAGTTCATCAAAGATGAAACTATACCATTAATCTTTGAATACACAAGAACCATGTATGTCGGAGAGAGTCAGAAAACAACTTGGGGTATGAGTTTCTGATCTCACCTCATAAAGATGTCTATCTTATTGAGGAATACCAACTGACTACGCATAAGGAAGTGATACAAGGTATCGACTCCCTAATTATGGCAAAGTGCCATGTTGTCTGAAATGGATTCCATGTATATCAACAAGTTTGGATACTAGTTGATGTACCGCAAGGCATTGTGCCTACTGGTACTATATAAGTCTTCAAGGAAGACATACATGGAAGGCAACACACCAACATACTAAGCTAGGCTTGTAGCGGAAAGGTATTGTTATCAACATTGTGTTGATTACGATTCAACCTTTTACCTGTTTCCACGGTAAATCCATTTGGATAATGCTTGCTAAAGCTGCATGTTTCATTTATGAAATGTGGCAGCTTAACGGGAAAATCGCTTTCCTTAAACGGAAAACTTTTGGAGGATGTTTACAACATCCTATCGGTCTTGTCGTACCATAACTAGCAAACGAGGTTTGCGGGTTATTCGATCCATGTTTGGATTGAAGCAAGCATAGGTTCTTGGAATTATCATTTTGATGTAATCATAATAGTGTATGATTTAATTCAAAATGAAATGATTATTGTGTATATAAGGAGGTTAGTGGGAGCGCACTGACAGTGGTTGTCCAATAAATAATGATAATATACGTCATTTCATGGAAATGATATTCCAATAAAAAAAATCGGTGAAAGCTTAGCTTTCGAGAAAGCTCTCCGAGAATCGTACATTGAAAAATGTACGCGACCTGGTGTTTCATACCTTTTGAGCATATGGATTCACTAATTGGCCAATCCGAGTGATAGTCACTGGATTGATGTTAAGATCATCCGTTAGTATCTTAGAGATCTAAGGATGCTGTCTTAATCTGTGGAGAAGGAGAACTTGAGGTGACTGGGATCACTACTGCAAGTTTCCTAAACTGATAAGACGACTTTAAGTCACAAAACGTTACTACAAAGTTTGAATAACGGAACAGTGAAATGGAAATCTTCCAAGCAAGATATAGTTACCGTATAAACAAAAAATGCGGGTTATTGCTGCAGCTGAGGCGGCAATAGAAATAGTTCTGTTAGCAGCTTAGCTAGGCATTAGCACAGGCTAAAGAATTAATGGTCTCATCAACGATCCAGATAAATACTTTGACTATTCATCTGATTCGTTCGGATCATACATCGTGGCGATGTGATGAACGAATAAATCGCATCAGATGATAATCATGCAAATCCGCTGACGAAAGCCTTTCCTCAGCAGTTTGAGCCAACCGTACATAGTTCGGGTGTAAGACACTCGAGTGACTGACTATAGGCCAAGTGGGAGATTGTTAGACAATTATGACCCATAGCGTCACTATTTGTACAGAACATGGTGTTGTTTTACAAATTAACTATGTGACAAAGGAGATTGCACTCTCATCATTTGTGATTAGATTACCTAGATATATAAATGATGAGAGGTCCCTATGATTTGTTCCTGGATGGAGAATGATATGAGACAGTATCAGTCCACGAAGGATAAATCATTAAATATCCCTAGTCAGAGTATTATCGAGATTGGACATCGATAAATACGTAAAATACTTGTATTACACCTGTACGCATTGTGAGGGCAGAACGACATAGTTCTCATATATTTGGGTATAGGATATTCATGCAAGTGTAATAGAAGGTTGTGTTTTACCGATGGTACGGGAAACAGCTTCGCTCTGGATAGAACTCTCGTAAGTACTGCAGTGATCGGGATAAAGTGACAAGGTCATGTTTATCCGATTATAGAGACTAGTTACCAGACATCCGACATGTGCTTCGTATGGGGCAGACACAATTCCAGCCCCAGGCCTAGCATGGGATCATCCGATACTGGACAGAAATACGCAATACTACGTATACTACGCCTGATATAGATCCTTTATTCCTGTAAGAATATTTCCGGAGAATTGGGTAGGCATGGCGCTTTGCTAGAGGCCAACCTTGTCTTGTAAATCGGTATAAACGTAGTACTTGGTACTTACGTGTTCGGATAGTCCGACGACCGAATTTACTGCCAACATATCCAGGGATCTCATGGGTCACTTCCGAAAGATTTACCGATGACGTATGACTCGCACTCTTAATTAATCTGGGATTAATTAGAAGAGAGAGAAAATTAATCTAGGATTAATTACGGAGATATTTTATCTGGGATAAAATATCAATTAAAGAGAGATAACGATTAATTTGGAATTAATCGGTTTAATTAATATATTTGATATATTAAATGAAATTAGATTTTGACGTGAAATTAAAATTAGATTTTAATTCGGGAGAACAAATTAATTTAGAATTAATTCGTTAGCGACGTGAATAGTAATTTCACTAGGCGTAATCATTTAATTACGTCACAATGGAAAATTCATTAATTTGGAATTAGCGAACTCGAGCCTGGGATTATTTGCGAGCGCATTCGCATTTCGAATTCGAGTGCGGCACGCAAGTCAAATCAAGCGTCAAATCGCTAGTTGCATCAAGCGTCAAATCATTAGTCATTTTGTGTGATGTGACTTGACAACTTGATGGATTGAGTGATGTGAGTGGATGGAGCATTAAATGCTTGACTTTTTGAAAGCCAAATTCACATGAAATGAATTTGAAATTCACATTTGTGTATAAGATACACAAATTTGGATTACATCACACAATTTTCTCTCTTTCTCTCATCTCTTTCTCTTCACGCCCAAAGGGGCTAAAATTTTCTGTTTTCTGGTTTCTTGAAACCGTAAGCAGTGGGAAGCAAGAGTTGGAAATTTGTGGCAAATTTCTTGAGTGCTAGCACACTTACGAGACATGCGAAGGTGATAGGGAAGTCTACCCATGAGCCGGGAATAGTTTGACGAAGCTTGGAGCTTGACGAAGATGATCTAAATGGGCGCAAATGGTGGAACCAGTGAGCAGCTTACTGCCGCATGTACCAGTGGCCAAAATCAGATTTTGTTGCCTCCGCGTCGCTCAACCGATCGATGTGAGTATTCCGTAACTTCTCGATTGTATTCGCACATATTTCATGCTTATTATTGAACTTGGGACCTTAATAGAAACCAACACTTAGCTCTCGGTTTTGCCCAGCAAAAACAGAACAAAAAAAGCCCCTCCATGGGCGTGAAGAAGAGATAAGTGAGGAAGAGAGAATTGTGGTTGGTTGGAGGAAAAATGTATCTAATACACTTTTAAATAATTTTCTAAAATCAATTAAATGATTTACCAATTTTCTTTCCAAAATTCAAATGGCAATTAATTGCTTCCAACAACCCACATCAACTATTCACATCACTCAATCAATCAATGTAACAAGTGGTCACATAACTCAAAGTGACTAATGATTTGACGCTTGACGTGACTAGCGATTTGACGCTTGATTTGACTTGCGTGCCGCACTCGAATTCGAAATGCGAATGCACTCGCAAACAATCCCGGGCTTGGGTTCGCTGATTCCAAATTAACGAATTTTCCATTGTGACGTAATTAAATGATTATGCCTAGCGAAATCACTATTCACGTCGCTAAGGAATTAATTCTAAATTAACTCGTTCGCCCGAATTAAAATCTAATTTCAATTCCGCATCGAAATCTAATTTCGTATAATATATCAAATATATTATATTATCGATTAATTCCAAATTAATCATTATCTCTCCGTTAAATGATATTTTATCCCAGATAAAATATCTCCGCAATTAATCCCAGATTAATTTTCTCTCTCTCATCTTATTAATCCCAGATTAATTAAAGTGCGAGTGATACGTCATCGGTGAATCTTCGGGAAGCGACCCATGAGATCCCCGGATATGTTGGCAGTAAATTCGGTCGTCGGACTATCCAAACACTTAAGTACCTAATACTACATTTATACCGATTTACAAGACAAGGTTGGCTTCTAGCAAAGCGCCATGCCTACCCAATTCTCCAGAAACATGCTTACTGGAATAAGCGATCTATATCAGGCGTAGTATACGTAGTATTGCGTATTTTGATCCATTATCGGATGATCACATGCAAGGCCTGGGGATGGTACAGTGTCTGCCCAGTACGAAGCATATATCGGATTACGAGCAACTAGTCTCTTTATTATCGGATAATCATGACCAAGTCATATTATCCCGATGGTTGCAACCCTTTAGAGAACTAGTTCTGTATCCCTACGCGATCCTCATCTCCATATGACTGGAGTGATACTTCCGTCTTGACATCACACCCAACACACTACGATTCTCAATATACCCAGCAGAGGCATACACAGAACCTGTTAAAGCCCTGGATGACCAAAACCAAAGTATATTGATTGTCGCAAGTATTAGCGGTGCAAGTCTCAGGTTAATACCAAATACACCTACCCTGATTTCGGACTTCTATAGACACATAGTCATACTACCAATGGAATTCTGAGGGGGTCTATCCAAAGCGAAGCTGTTTCCCATACCATCGGTAAAACACAACCTCTTATTATACTTGCATGAGTATCCTATACCCAAATATATGAGAACTATGTCGTTTGTGCCCTCACAACGCGCACAATTTAGCCTTCGTGGACTGATACTGTCTCATATCTTTCTCAATCCAGGAACAAATCATAAGGACCTCCTATTATTTATATATCTTGGTGATCTAATCATAAATGTTAAGAGAGCAATCTCCTTTGTCACATAGTTAATTTGTACAACAACACCATGATCTGTACAAATAGTGACGCCATCGGTCATAATTGTCCAACATTTTCTTCTCCTTGTTGAACTGTTGTAGAA
>SKCR01034534.1:0-82776 GCA_019454045.1 Zanthoxylum bungeanum
CCGACATGCAATACACTAACCAAAATCCAAAACATACATAATAATACAAAGAAGTTAGGCTTCAATTTCATAAAATTAGTGTAACTTTTTTGTGATGTATGGGATCTTGAAAATCATTATCGGCCACTGAAATGGTCATACCTAATCAAGTCACATGTGGTGTATAAACCACACAATGACAATTATAGTGGGGTAACCCTCACAAGAGACGTGATTTTGTGGTGTGGAATTTAAGAATTGATTTTTAAATTTTGAGTTCGAATCCAGAAAATACGTTTTTTTGTAAGAACCTGAGATAGCGGAGGATTTTATCTATTACGTTTAACCTCAAAATGGATGATTTGACATCAAGATTTCCAATATTTTTTTTTTAAAGACCCTTGAGTTTCACTCCATTATATATATATATATATATATATATATATATATATATATATATATATTATATATATATATTCATCCAAAATAGTGTCTCCTGAATCATCATCATTCATGCACATTGCCATGGACATTGCCATCCAAAATCAATTGAGCTTTTGATTGACGATTGCTCTTTAGATCGTGTTATCCTTTTTATTTTTATAGTTTATAAATTTAATATTCACGTATATAGTCATTATCTAGTGAGATTGTAGATAGAAACTTAATGTTAACGGGTGGTAATAATAGCATCTTTATTGAAGAATTATTATTATTTATAACCTAACATGACTGGAAAATAAATTTTATACCAACCACCTGAGCGAAGTTGAAATCAAATCAAATCAAATTAAGCCAATAATTTATTCTGATCTGTACTGTAAAATTTTTGAGAACACGGAACACAGGTATCAAGACTTAGTCGAGGTGCATGTAAGCTGGTCCAGGTACCGGTTATCAAAAAAAAAAAGTTCAAATCAAATCTTTTTATCATGCATTATATAAAATTTTATCAGTTAAATTAATTAGTATCCACTTATACACGCACACATATTCTAACCTAATTTGAACCTTAATTAATTAAAACTTTTTGTATAAGTATGTTACAAAAAAAAATGATAAATTATTAATTGTTGATGGTGTTTTTTGTGACAAGTACTTTGAACAGTTCAACAAATGCAGAGATGAGATTTTCCCTTTTGGAGGGTCAAGTGTTCAGAGGGTGTTGGGTTATTCCTCGGCCAGAAAGAGAGTTCAGACACTGTTTTCCGGATCTGGCCGACCAGAGCACACAGTATGGTACAAATTTATATACCGACCACATCAGAGTAGAGACGATCACGTAAGATGGGTCAGACAGTTCGGGACAGTTCAGACCGACCACAGCAGTAGCCCGGTAGCTTAGATTCAGTTTATTTTCACCTTCAGTACCACGGAAAATGGGTCGGACATTCCGAATCAGGTCGGGAGTAGTTTGGGTAGTTCAACAGATCATTTGGCCTACCTCATGACGACCGATATGTGAGTAGGACAGTTTGGACTTTTCCTTCTGGCGTACACCACTGTTTGAGAGCACTTTACATGCTGACTTCATTATTATTGCATGTGACAGTGGGTAGAACGGCGTGATGTGACAGGATGTCAAATGGTAGGCTTGCTTTCGGCGACGACAGTCTTGGGGCTGAGAGCCCATCAATCACCCGCAGACCTGCGTGGCTGACGTCATATAAATATGGGAACAATGTGTATTTCTCTTAGTATATAAATGAAGGGTAGTCTCATTTGTAGAGGTTGGATGTTTTGGTTGGCAGAAATCTCAAAAAAATGCACTACTTGTAACGCCACAAAAGCAAACTGCTCGGTAACATTAGACCACCATTCAAAAGAGGTCGGCCGAGCTAGTTTAGGGTAATAAAAAGTAACATCCCACTTTGTGCCCGTGGACGTAGGCTGTACTTACTCCGCTGAACCATGTTAAACCCTCTTGTCGATTTCATGATTATCTTATCTTTTGCCAAATTTGCTTTTGGTCTCCCCATAACCAAACAAATTCAAGGTTGAAGGAGAATTGTCCCGGGAGCACTATCATGATATTGCCCCTGAGACGAAAATCATCCGTCAACATTAATATTAATGATTGATTAATTATATACAACTCTGTATTTATTGAGATTACACCATTTGTTATTTTGGTAAATGTCTTTTGTGGGATTTTTTTAATTTTTTTTTTTTACCTTCAGATTTGTCCCGTTTTGTCTGAGCCCAATGCTATAATTAATCTGTAGATAAACAGAAAACACTAGCTAAAACGAGTGATTGTATATGTCTATTCATGAAATATTAATAAGAATTTACGTGTACATTAAGACAAACCGAAGTATCCCGGTGTCATAATCCATTTATTTAATAATAGAAAGTGAGATTTAAATATTGATTAGTTACTTTTATAAGTACTAGCACCAGGGCTCCGCACCGGTTAAATATATCTTTAATTATAATTTCTTATTATAATATAATGTTATTTTAGATATTAGTTTTGTAAATGTTTCAGATCTCATCGATTTTATAATCTAAATGAGACAATTTGATTTATATTATGCTTTCTTATTATAAAAAGGTTCTTATAAAATTATAATATGTATTTTTATTATAATATGTATTTTTATTTAATATATTTATTATTTAATAATGAATCGTCATGTAACGCAATAAAAAAAACTTTAAAATATCTAATTTTTATATATAATATAGATAGATGATATTAGTATAATTTAAACGGTATACTAATATGAAATCCACAATTTTTAAAACTGGCAAAGCTAGAAAAAGGGCATCTAATAAAATTGAAATGTCAAGTAAGCATTTTCTTTCTCTTGACTTTTTCCAAACGTCAATAATTTTATACACTTATTAAACATTAGCTTTAAATTTTCAAAAAGTAACCTAAGAAAATTAGGCCTAATTACACAATCTAGCTAGCTAGCATCCAATTTAGATTTTGCATCTTCATAATTTAATGTCCCCAAGGGGTGTGGCTTGGTGGTGTAGGGTCCAGGATCTCATCTTGAGGTTCTGGGTTCGAATCCATGGGGTGCATTTCTTGTAAGAACCTGGGACAGCCGGTGGTTTTACCTGCGCCGCGGCCCAGAATGGGTGATTTGGTGGCGGGGTTTCTATCGTTTCCAAAAAAAAAAAAAAATTCTTCATAATTTAATTCATATCTTGTAACTTGCAGAAATGGACTTACACCAATCTAATTAAGAAACATATTAAAGTAATTTGATAGTAGTTACGCTTGTTCAAATTTAAAAATTTATTAAAATGAATCTTATAAATTATTGAAAAATTTGGTTTATTAGCAAAATAATTTTGATTTGTTCCCGATAAAATGAAAAATATTTATTATTTTTATGAAAATCAATTTTTGTCATTATTGAATTAATATTATGACTACGTCACTGATTGTAATAAAAAAAAATATTGAATATAAAAACAAAATGGAAGAGAACGATTATAATACAGTTGTTATATGATTAACATTAAAATCTTATTTTTTTTCATTATTCACAATTCTCATTTTTTAATCCTCCTCTTATGATATTATATGTGGAATATAATAGTGTAACAAAAGTTTCCCCCAATGAAGCTTGCCATAATAAAAATGGAACTAAATTAATTTGCACAATATATATTGTGGCTTCAGAAGTTGCGAAGGAAACTCTTTGATATTATGAAATTTATTGTTAAATTGTGTATTGTGTCGAGTATTATGGATGTGATTCCATAATCATATGATAATAAGAGAGTCATAATTAGGGTCCGGTTTCGTTTTGTTTATACAATCGAGAGAGACAATTATTCCGATCATATTTTATTATTTTTTTCACAATTAAAAATAACCCATCCGTTAATCACATCTCGTTAAATCTTATCTTATCCTATTAAGATTCCTTCTCACTTTTTATGCAAGCAAAGTAACGAAGCACAATGGATGTCCAAATATGTGGAACTCAAGTAATATTGGATGGGTCGGATCAGGTCCTGTCGAGACTATCCATCTTGATTCGGATCAACCAGATTTCAAAAGGTTAACGTAGTCATTTCCGCGGTAATGCCCAACAGCTTGCGCGCGAATTTTTAACCTGACTAAAAAAATAAACTGTAATTAAGATTAATTTGACAGATAACAAAATGATAAATAATATAATAATTAATAATACTTTTAATATAATGATTTGTCCATCAATTCTCCATCATCTTCGGCTCCTTGTCTGATGATCCCAATAAAATATTCACACAAGTAAAATTTAAAAAAAAATAAAGCGATAATGTTTTTTTAATCTTATAAATTTTGATTTTTTTTTTACAATAAAGTCTTATTTATTTATTTTATAATTTAATCCTATAAATTATTAAATATCATCCCATTATTCATATTCTATTAATCTAAATAGAAATATTAACGTGCATTAATATATTATGACTAACGAGATAATATGTCATTATAAAACGATCACACTTGTTATTTTTTAAATTAACGGATTAGAAGATGATACATTATACAATTTTTTTTTTTTTTGGAAACAATGGAAACCCCGCCACCAAACTACTCATTCTGGGCCGCGACGCAGGTAAAACCACCGGCTGTCCCAGGCTCTTACAAGAAGTGCACCCCTGTATTCGAACACAGAACCTTAAGGTGAGATCCTGCACCCTACACCACCAAGCCACATCTCTTGGGGACGATGATACATTATACATACTCATTTAAATGATTGAATTATATTTTTATTTAGGAATTGATGATAAAAAAAACACAAAATTTATATGATTAAATCATATTTTCCTTACTTAAATATAACAGGTAAAATCTCCGCTACTCAATCAAGAACTACTTTCACACTCTTATAATAAACAGTAAATGCTCAACTTTTCTTTGTGCCTTCCCTCTTTAAAGCATCCAAATGTGAATCAGTAGATCTCATTCTCTCTAATCTCGCATTCGTTCTTTTAACTAACAGAGATCCACTGAAACGGCAAATGTGACTGCCGTTTTGTATTTTTTGATCGATCTGTTCGCTTTCACTGATCGTGTTAGTGAAGGCACGAAGCTAAGCTCTTTCTTGATTCGTTTTAGCTTGTGAGTTTAAATATTTGCTTTGCTTTCTTTATTGATGTGATTATCTTCTTTAAAGATGATTTTTTTTAAAAAAAATAATTTCTCTGGAAACAATCAGTTATTAAACTGTAAGCTTAAGTAATCACCAATCAGTTTCATTAATATTGTTGATAGGGTTATTGTCAATTTATAGGGCGCTGATTTAACTGTTCTTTAATGCATTGGAACAGATCTTGAGGGCTGCTTAGATTGGCATTTGATCAGTGAAAATGAGGGCATCAGAGATTTTTTGTATATTTATTGTGTTATTCAGTGTTTTGATTATTGGAAAAGCAGAGGTTTACATAGTGACTGTTGAAGGAGAGCCTGTTGTAAGTTATAGAGGTGGTGATAATGGTTTTGAATCCACTGCCGCGGAATCTGATGAGAAGATTGACACCACCAGGTATTGCTAGCCAGCTTGAACTTTTAACAATTCATGGAATGTTATGTGAAATTGAGTTTTTTTTTTATTGTGGGGTTGACTTACGACGTGTATTTGCTGAAACTGATGTTTTGCTTGGAGAATAATTAACCATGTGAGTTTTGGATTGACTTTATGAAGCCTTTGGTTGTGCCAAATTTGTTAATTGAGAAGCTTTAGGAAGCCAAGTCAAAGCTGGCTATTTTGGAATTGGATAATGAACAATCAATGTCTAGTTTCAAACCCCATCTCACAAAATCAAGCCTGGTTTACTAGGGTCTGTTTATTCATTAAATATGGTCATTATATGTTAATTGCTGATTAATAATTGGATGATATTCATTGAGTTTATTTGTTATTTGCTAATTGATAATTAGATTATATTCATTTTCTTCTGATATACGATTGCATACTTCTGGGAGTTTTGGACCAAGCTGATCCTATCCAATCTACGGCCACAACTGTTAGATGAGCTGCGACTGCCTACTTTCATACAAATTAGCTCAATTTTTAGAGAGTTATTGCCATTTTATTGTAAAATTATGGTGATGATTAAAAAGTAAACACGTGTTTCAGGGACTATAATATACAACTTTGATTTGCACATTCTGTAAGTTACCACATGCTTTGGGAGTAGTAATAGAAATATATTCAGACTGCGAAAGGCATAGCGCCTTTTGTTGAAGTCTTTGTTTATCTTGTGACGCTTGTTCAATTTTATAATTGTGGCGTTGCAAATTTTTCCACTTTCAATTGATTCCGGTCCGGTGAAAGTGGAGACTGTTTCTTGGGAAAGCAGAGGAAATTTTTTCTTTGCTCTGCTAAATATGAGGAATAATGCTATGCTTATGCTAAAATTTTTTTTACTCTTTATGCATGTCGGAATTTAAATATTTAAAATGCATATTTGAAAATATGGATGTTCTAACTCCACACTCACTAGCTATATTTCTTAGTCAGATTATTAAGTTTCTTATTCTGTGGGAAGTTATTTTCTTCTTAATGTCTTATATCTGATCATCTGGTACATCCTTAACATGTGTGATCTTAATTATCCTCTAGAAATAAACAAGTGCAATGATTATAAAAACACTTGTGCTTCATTACTTACTCTCTCAGCATTGGTGATTCTTTCAGTGAATTGGTCACATCCTATGCCCGTCATCTTGAAAAGAAACATGACATGCTTCTTGGGCTGCTGTTTGAGCGTGGTACTTACAAAAAGCTGTACAGCTATAAACACCTTATAAATGGCTTTGCAGTTCACATTACCCCTGAGCAGGTGAAAGCTGTGAAAGATTATTATTCTTGTGCTTCCTATTCGATCCTTACTTTAATAATAAACAGTTATGATTTTTTTTTTTTAATATTTATTCATTTGGCATTCTCATTCCTTTGACACTCTAACACTATATTAGTAGGCAGAAACCCTAAAACGTGCCCCTGGTGTAAAATCTGTGGAAAGAGATTGGAAGGTGAGGAGACTTACAACACATACCCCCCAGTTTCTGGGGCTACCTACTGGAGTATGGCCTACAGGAGGTGGATTTGACAGGGCTGGTGAAGACATTGTGATAGGATTTGTAGATTCTGGAATTTATCCCCTCCATCCAAGCTTTGCTAGCCACGACACTGACCCGTATGGGCCTGTCCCCAAGTACAGGGGAAAATGTGAAGTTGATCCTGATACTAAAAGAAACTTCTGCAATGGGAAGATTATTGGTGCCCAACATTTTGCAGAGGCTGCAATAGCAGCTCGGGCATTCAATCCTGCTGTTGATTTTGCTTCTCCCATGGATGGTGATGGACATGGAAGGTAGTTACCACATCATTCTTGAATATCAACATCAAATGATATCTCATGCTACCATTTGCATTTCTTCCTGAAATGTTATGCCATGAAGTTGTGTATAAAATTTTCCATTTTCTTATTATTCCCAAGACTTTTTGTAAGTCTTAAGTCGGAAGTAAAAGGTAATCTGATTACTGACTGTAGTATGATCAATGAGGCCATTTCTATTCCTCTGACTGCTATAAAGAATCTTTTGATTGAACTTTTGAATGCAGTATGATTAGGCTCTATTCTTGTTATATTTAAGAATGCAGTGTGTCAAATTTAATGTCTCTTTTACACTTCTTTTTGTGCTTTTTGATGACAGTCATACAGCAGCAATTGCGGCTGGAAATAATGGTGTTCCAGTAAAAATGCATGGCCATGAATTTGGAAAAGCAAGTGGGATGGCTCCCCGTGCCAGGTGGGGATTAAAGTCTTGTAATGGAATTATAGCAATAATGCAATCAGATGTTCTAGTATAGTCTTTTCTTTGTTAAGAGATTTCTGAAAAGTAAAATTATTTGCTCAGAGTTGCTGTGTACAAGGCACTCTACAGGCTTTTTGGTGGCTTTGTAGCTGATGTGGTTGCTGCAATTGATCAGGTGTGTTATCATTCATAGCAGACTGCACATAAGAAATAAAATATTTATACTATATAGCTTCATTCATATTCCCTTACTTTACACCATCAAGGCATTTAAAATACATTCCGATTTTTTGATAGACAAGATGTTCCTACGGTAGATAGGCTCCATATTGACACTTGAGTAACAGTTTCTAGCTTAGATATTTTCTCGGTAACCTCATGTTGTCTATATTACATAGACAAGTCATCCTACTTCTCTTTTTTGCAGTGTTCTAAAAATCAGGCTAGGCAGCTGTCTAGGCTGCACTAGCTCGTCTCGAATATGGAGAAAATCGGTTATCTAGGAGGTCTACGGGTCTAGGCAAGTTCTAGGCAGGTCTAGGCAAGTTCTAGGCGGGTCTAGGAGGGCAGGTAAAAAAATTGAGTTATTGGTATGATATCTAATCCAGATCCATTTTTCATTTTATTTTATCATAAAATCACAAATATAAGACACCGACTTGATCAAATAAGGCTTGTAGTAATTACTGAATTGATCAAATATAATTATGGAATTGATCAATTAAAATAATTGTTATTTGTTGGCTAATTTGAGATTTGAGTGTGATTATTGAAGTGATCAGTTAAAGTAATTGTTTTTTATACTTTTTTCAATAACAAACTTTTTTGCTTTTGATCATGTATTGTTCACTTATTTATGGGTTGTTCCAAGGTATAACGCTATTGTAAATTGCACAAGATAAGAAAGATGACATGAATATATTTTTTTCAAATAAAGAAAGATGACATAAATATAATTTTTTTCAATAATCCGTTACATAATTACAAAAATAATTATTTTTTTTTGAATAAAATAATAAAACCGTCTAGCACCACCTAGTCTGTCCGTCCGTCTAGGCCCCGCCTATAAGGCCTAGGCGCTCCCTCACCGCCCGACTAGCGCCTAGCGTTTTTTTATAACATTGACTTTTTGTTTGACTCCCTAAGGGAAAATCTTTTCAGCTCATTTATATCTTCTCTCTCAAACTGAGAGACCTGTCTTGCTTTAATAATGCTCAAGATGGGGGAAAATAAATTTCTACGTTGAGTGGTAACTGGTTGTTGCATTCCTGCTATGAATATAATATATCCTAGTACATCTTTACCAATGAGTCTCACATTCTCTTTGGTTGTCTTTATTGGTGGTTATATCTTTGAGCATTAATTTTTATTTGAGAAACGTCTTTTGACAGGCTGTTCATGATGGAGTGGATATACTTAGCCTCTCCCTAGGTCCAAATAGTCCTCCAGCAACCACCAAGATCACATTTTTAAATCCTTTTGATGCTACACTTCTTGCAGCTGTGAAAGCAGGTGTATTTGTTGCACAGGCAGCTGGAAATGGAGGTCCTTTCCCCAAAACTTTGGTATCCTATAGTCCATGGATAACATCTGTAGCAGCTGCAATTGATGACCGCAGATACAAAAATCATCTGAACCTGGGCAATGGAAAAATCTTAGCTGGAATTGGGTTGTCTCGTAAGTTTTATCTTCATCACAATTTGTTTCTTATGAACCCATTGGAAAGATGCATTCCTAAACCTGCAGAAGACTGTTATGTAATAAAATGAAAATGATGGCATCTCAAAATTGTTCATGAAAATGTAAATCTCGTCAACTTGTTGATGGAGACTGAAAAATGGAGATATCGGCAGAGCATCATTGACGTGTACTGAGCTGATGCTGGCTGAGACTAATTTTTAGAAACCCATTCTAGATATATAGTTGACATTCAAGCCTATCAGTAATCTTACAATAGATACAAGAAATTCCTTGAACATTGTTCTTTTCAGCTTTTTGCTTTTTTGTTTTCCTCTCTCTCTTGATAGATTCATTGAAGGTAAAAGATCTAACTGCCAAACACATCGAATATAACCTCCTTAGTTTCCAATCTGTGTCGAATTGGGTTGAGCTGTTTGATACCCCATCCATCTTTTGGTGATTTCATGGGTGTCCTTTTGTTGATAGTTTCAATTTCCTTGCTTCGTTTATCCACACCACAAACTCACAAATATGCACATTTAAGAATGTAATAGATGGTTGTTGAATACTTGCAGTTAGTTGTCTGCTAGGGATCATAATTTTTACTTAAAGATCTTCCTATCTAATGCTGGTACTTTTCATGGATTACTGCAGCTGCTACGCATGGAAATCGAACGTTTACCTTGGTTGCTGCAAATGATGTTCTTCTTGATTCTTCAGTAACAAAGTACAGCCCCTCTGACTGCCAGAGACCAGAAGTGCTAAACAAGAACTTGGTTGAGGGTAACATTCTAATTTGCGGCTATTCCTTCAATTTTGTTGCTGGTACTGCTTCCATCAAGAAAGTTTCAGAAACAGCCAATAGCCTTGGCGCAGCTGGATTTGTTCTTGTTGTGGAGAATGTTTCCCCGGGAACAAAATTTGATCCTGTTCCAGTTGCTATTCCTGGGATACTTATCACGGATGTGACCAAGTCAATGGTAATTAACCGAACTCCTCATTTTTATATATATTTTGATGTTGATAACTATCAATTACAAGACCGGCAAAGTCTGCAGTATTCCCTTAATGTTGGTTATCTCTTATCCGCATCAATACCATTTCTAAGTGTTTACCCTCTTCCATGTGGCATATATATCCAGTACCGAAGATTGTGCCATGAAGTTACTATTGAGTGTTGATCAAATATGCATGAGGCAAGCATGAGTTTGTATATTGTGAAATGTAAATTGGAACAAGAAATAAATACAAGGACTAAAAACGAGATAAATTATATTACTAGTCCTTTATTCAATTCACTTTCGGCATGCCTCATTTGACTATTCTGTATCCTATGTTTTTGCTCTGTTGTACTCCTATGTGTCTCCTTTTGTCTTGGCTTCCCGCACCATCCCCCACCCGCCCTCCTGGCCTTTTGTTCATTTGTTTGTTCTGGCTTGTTCCGATTCTTATGTGTTTGGTGCTGGGGCATCTTTATTTTAGGATCTCATAGACTACTACAATGTCTCGACAACCAGAGACTGGACTGGACGAGTGAAGAGTTTTAAAGCTACAGGTACCATTGGGGATGGTTTGATACCTATTTTCCATAAATCGGCACCACAGGTGGCATTATTCTCTGCTCGAGGGCCCAATATAAAAGATTTCAGCTTCCAAGATGCAGATCTCCTCAAGCCAGACATTCTGGCTCCTGGCTCTCTCATTTGGGCTGCTTGGTCTCCAAATGGAACAGATGAAGCTAATTTCATGGGTAAGATTGTGCAATTCTAAGTTGTCTTCATGGCTATTAAACACACACACTTAAAAGAGCGTGTTTGTGAGAGAAGAATATGAAAATAATTTCACTCTTAAAGAAAATGAAAATGCTTGCATTCTCAGCAGCTGTTTGCTTTGAACAGGAGAAGGATTTGCCTTGATATCAGGAACCAGCATGGCTGCACCACATATAGCTGGGATAGCTGCTCTTCTGAAGCAGAAGCATCCTAATTGGAGCCCGGCTGCTATAAAATCAGCTTTGATGACCACATCAACAAACCTGGACAGAGCAAGTAGGCCTCTTCAGGCACAACAATATTCTGAAACGGAAGCCACGAAGCTGATTAAAGCTACACCATTTGACTACGGGAGTGGCCATGTCAATCCAAGAGCTGCCTTGGATCCCGGACTCATATTTGATGCAGGTTTAATTTCTCTTCCTTTTATGCACGTATTTTCTTCTTGATAGACCACTCCTTAGCACCTGGGAGACTTGACCTGCTAAGTTTGGTGGCACCTGACAGCTTTTACTAAAATTGATATACGAAGCTTCTATTCTCGTCCTAACATCTCGAAACTTATGTTTGGCAGGTTACGAGGATTATTTGGGGTTCTTGTGCACAACACCTGGCATTGACAGTCATGAGATAAGGAACTACACAAACAAACCCTGCAACTACTCAATGGGCCACCCTTCAAATTTCAATACCCCATCAATCACAGTCTCTCATCTTGTGAAGACTCAAGTAGTTACTCGAACAGTCACAAATGTCGCTGAAGAAGAAACCTACACGATCTCCGCCAGGATGCAGCCAGCTGTTGCCATCGAAGTGAACCCTCCAGCCATGACTTTGAAACCGGGTGCTTCACGGAAGTTCACCGTGACTCTCACTGTTAGATCAGTGACTGGCACATATAGTTTCGGGGAAATTTGCATGAAAGGTAGTCGAGGGCACAAGGTAAGGATCCCGGTGATAGCTCAGGGAAATTGGCGATAGATTGATTGATGATATTGGCATAAGTTAAGTTGTATGGTTGTTATATTCTTTTGTAATCTGTGGTAATAAGATAGATACAAGGCTAATTATATTTGTCTGAAATATAATATGTGGAGTAGCTGTTACTGTAAAGATTACTGGTATAAGGGGGAGACTCCTAGTTTCTTCCATTCATAAGTTTTGCCAATTAGTTTAGTCATTTGAAATCAAATGCTTCTTATTCCCTCCTTATGATTTATGAAAAAAGGGTCTCTTTTTGAGATTTTCAATACAGTGGGGGCTGCGGCGAAGCATCTCGAAACATTTGGGGGTTGGTTAAAATTTACTCTTGCAAAAATACCTATATGAGCAGTAAGCCAGTAATAATAGGGTGATAATTTGGGTTAGAATTCGTTTATTCGTTCTATTTGATTCGATTCGATTCGATTCGTTTTAAAGCGAATATGAGTTTGAAAAAATGGATTCGTTTAATAATGAGTTGATTCGATTTGTTTACGAATTTAAGGTTATTGATTCATTTATTTGTTTAAGATTCGTTTTATTATTTTCTTTTACTAGTTAATATATGTTTTCAATTAAGATTCGAGAAATTATGACTAATTACCATAGAAAAAATATAATATTGTCGATATTTGGTGAGCTATTTTTAGTAAATATATTAATTACATTTTTCATATGTATATATTTATGAAAATTAATGTAAATAAATTATGGTAAATTATGTTACTGAATAATATCATGACTAAATGAATATTCGTATTCGAGTCGTTTAATAAACGAATCGAAAAAGAATCCATTATATTTTGATTCGATTTATTTAGGATTCGATACAAATTCGATTCTTTAATATATTTTGCCACCCCTAAGTAATATAGAGAATAAGTGATGACAAAATATAGACAAAATCATCATGAAAACAAAAAAATAATTCTTTACTGTTTGAACAATAGAGACTTCATAGGCGAAAGTCAAAGACTTAATGGGTAATTATGAAAACTAAGGATTAATAGAGCATTTTTTCTTTATTTTTTATTGTCATCATAATAATATCGTTTTGATAATAATTTTATTTTTCTTGTTTTATCTCGATAAATATTAATTGCAAAAGAAATATCACTTAAAATTTATTCATCTGATAGATAACATATTCAAACCATTTAATCTTTCTTACGACATGGTTTTAAAAAAAAAACATTTCTCTACAAATATAATTGTTATTGGTATAGTCAATAAAATTAGGACTGGGTATCGGATCTGATCGGGTCAGATCTGATATGATTCATTTGATAATATCGGATCGGATCTGGCTCTCGAATTCGATCAAATCATGTTTGGTTCGTTTGTCGAATTTCGGATCGAATCAGATAAATTTAATACCATCAGATCGAATCGGATTTTATCCGATTTGAAAATCTGAATCCGTTAGAGAATCCGATTTGATAATAAATCCGATAGTAGATTCGATTTGATAACAAATCCGATTTGTTATTGGATATGATTCGAAAAAATGACCTAAAATTTGTAATCGGATTGGATAACTTAAAATTCAAATCAATTTTATCGAATCGGATCCGTTATCAAATCGAATCCATAATCGAATTCATTATCAAATCGGATGCCCTGTCGGATTCAGATCTGTTATCAATTCGAATTTATCTGATTCATTAAGATATCAAATCGGATCGAATAAATCCGATTCGAATCGATAGTTATCGGATCAAATCTGATCCGATCCGATCCGATAAGGACTCAAAATCCAATCGAATCAAACAAATCAACTCTTATCGAATCGGATCGGATTCAAATTCTATCCGATCCAATCCGAATCATATAATGCCCACCCCTAAATAAAATTCTATAAGCTTAGAGTTGGGGTACTATTAACTCCATCACCACCGAATCTCCACCTTCATCTTCCTCCCCAACTAATTTTCTCTTCCACACCACAGATACAACTACCATTCTTACACTTTCCCAATCCATTTATTGCTTTCCATACTCAGCAATTAATTCACCAATACCCAAAATCACCCCCAATACCTCCTTGCCATCAATCATAAAAATTCTAATACGAAAAATTTGTATTATGTCACTTATATAATCACTCGATAAAATCTTTATCTCGCGTGTTAAAATAAAAAAAATTAAATAAATGATATATATATATAAAATTACATATATTATATATTTATTAATTGATGATACCATATCAACCATATAATAATACACATTCAACACATCAAACCAAATCTCAATTTGATTCCCTTCCCACAATGAGCCCATATCTTCTCCAACCTTACCCTATTTTATCCCTTAATCCTCCCCACTTCCTTTATTCAATTTCTACCACCTACATAGTCGGATTTAGTCTGTCCAAAAATAATATCTTCAAACCCAATCCTAAATGTTTTTTTTTTTTTTTGATTCCTTTATAAACAAATTTTGATTGGTCAGGAATAATAACATTTAAGAACCTATATTTTAGTAAAACCAAAAATTACAACATAATTTGTATATTTTATGTAGGGGAGGGAATTTAGGTTGAGATTTATTTATTTGTTCGAATTTATTCACCTTAAAGTGAATATAGATTTGGAAAAAAAATTATATTTGTTTAATAAATTGGGTCAATTTGATGGTGGGCATCAAAATCGGGGTGAGACGAGACCGGTTTGGGACAATATATCACGATTTCCATCCCTAACTCATAGTTTACAATAAGAACTAAAATATTTATAGTAAAATCCCATGTATAGGAAGGTTTCACTTAGTTTTAAAATATCAGACGACACTATAAGAAAATATGAAATTACCGACAGAATATTTTTGGTCAGTAAATTTTTATAATTACTGGACTGAATACCGACTGAAAATGGGAAAAAAAATTCTGACAAATTACTGACTGAAATATTACTGATCGAATATTTGATCGATATTCAATCAGTAAATTCGGTGCGAAACATTAATTTGGTGTTATTTTATGACACAAACAATTACCGACCGAATATTAGGTTAGTAAAAAATAAAAATAAACTAAATATAGACCGAATACAGATTCAGTCGGTAAAATTACATAAATTCCCGACTGAAATCATAAATTCGGTAAAATTACATATCAGATTACATAAATTCGGTTGGTAAATATATAAAAAAAAATTAAAATTAAAATTAAAAAATAATATATATATATATATATATAAAATTATTATTATTATTTATCACACACAAACAAACACACACGTATTCTTTACATATTATAATAAAAAACACGTCATACCCTAATAGCAATTATGATACACATTCAATTTTGAGGTCAAAGTTTTCTTCAAAAAATAAATATTAGATTTTATCGACTGACTAAAGTTCCGTCGGTAATTTTACCGACAGACCTTATTTCGATTGGTAATTTTTTACCGACGAGCCAAATACAGACTGAGAAAATTCGATCGGTATCGGTCAATAATATTTTTTACCGACCCAATTTTTGTTATTACTGACTGAATTTTTGGTCGGTAATTTATAGTTTTCTTTTAGTGTGAGTTTCGCTTAATTTCACCAAATATCATTGAATTAGTATTCGATGGTGGGCATCACAATCAAGACGAGACAAGACCAGTTCGCGACAAAATATCTTAATTTTCATCTTTACCTCATAGTTTATAACATGAACTAAAATATTTATCACAAAACTCCATGTGTATGGAGGTTTCCCTTAATTTTAAAATATCAGATGAGTTTCGCTTAATGTCATCAATTATCATTGAATTTATAACGAAATCCCATGTATAGGAAAGTTTCATTTAGTTTTAAAATATCAGATGAAGTCAAGGATAAGATGTTCCGATTTTCATTCCTACCTCATAGTTTACTATAAGAACTAAAATATTTATAACAAAACTCCATGTGTATGAAGGTTTCCCTTAATTTTAAAATATCAGATGAGTTTCGCTTAATGTCATCAATTATCATTGAATTTATAACGAAATCCCATGCATAGGAAGGTTTGATTTAATTTTAAAATATTAGATGAAGTCAAGGATAAGATGTTCCGATTTTCATTCCTACCTCATAGTTTACTATAAGAACTAAAATATTTATAACAAAACTTAATGTGTATGAAGGTTTCACTTAATTTAAAATTAACATCAGATGAATTTCATTTAATTTCACCAAATATCAGAATTTTTTTAGACATTCAACTTAATTGTTACAGGATTGGTTCCATATGCTTTGACCTATCATCTTTCCACACACATTGATTGTTGGAGGTTAATGATACATGGAATATGGCCCTGATAATTCTTTATCAGATGCTTCATGATCCCATCTAGTTGATATTTTTTGACCTAGAAGGTTTCTTATCCCAGAAATATATGCTAATTGATATTTAATAGATGTTATTTATCACATCTTAGAAGTGAAGCAAAAATTATATGAAATATTAAATATATAGGGCAATGTCAATCTTTCCTGCTTGATAATAACATTACTATAGTTTAACAGATTACACACACAAAAATATTAATAACAAAATCAAACAATAAATTCCTTAACACACTACTATAGTTTTTGTGTCTATTAGATATGATTTTGAAAATATATAATTTTATTTCCAAATATTTATGTGTTTGAGAAGGATCAACAGTGAACACCAATAAGGGGATCTTATATAGAACGGTCCCATAGAGATCATTCTAATCAATAATTATGATATATCCTAATTATTTTTAAATTATGACACATGATACTCAATAATTAAACGATCTTATAAGATTTATCCCATAAGCCGGTCATAAAATTAAGACAGCATCTGCATTTTTTTTCTTGGAAATGACATGAAAAAAGAGCAAAACATGTCAAGTTGTCAACAAATATAAAAAGTTATATTAAATTATATTAAATTGAATGTTAGTTGAAACAATACGGTGCAATAATATTCACATTTAATGTTTAAATTAATTTTTTAAGTGTATATTTTGGCTTCCATGCATTAATGGTCCTTCTCGGTAGGTCTGGTCAACGGTTTGGTTCAGTTCTGGAGCCAAACCGAACCGTCCAATTTACGATTTTAGAAAGCTAGAATTATAACCGAATCAATTCAAAATCAGTTTGATTACGGTTCCCATTTTTTTGGAAATTTAGAATCGGACCAAATCAGAAAAAAAGCAGTTCGTTTCCAATTTAATCATTTAATTTTAGAAAGAAAGGGTAAAAAGATGATTTGATTCCGGTTCCGAATCGAACCGAATCGAAATTGAATTGAACCTAGTTCGATTCCGATTTTGGAACTAGAACCGGATGGAACTATAACCTTATGATTCCATCCGATTTAGGTTCTGATTTGGTTTTAGTTCCGAACCGAGATCTTGACCGGATCTACTCATCAGATTTATATCTATGTCATCCTTTATCAATAGCTACACATACACATGTTATTTATTAAATAAATAATAGTTCTATTTAATATAATTACACATGTTATACATTAAATAAATAAATAAATAATTGTTACATTTGATTGCTCAAGGATAACTAATACATTCAAGCCCCTATATTTTAGTAAAAAAAAGGACACCCATTTGTATATTTTATGCGGCCCCTATCGTCAGATACTTAGATTCCTGTTTTTTATTTTATTTTACTAAATTTTTTTAAAAATGTAAGGGAGGATAAAGCTTAAATTGATTTTAATTTCCTACCTCCCTAGAAATTTTAACTCCAAATAAAAGGCTATTTGATATTGTGATTCGACCTATTATATTTGGGTTAAAACATAATTTTTAAGTATTTGATTAATAATAAAAAAAAACTGTAATAATTAATCATGATGTATTTGTCACTTGACACTGCAGTGGTGTTGCAACCTGGCACTACAGTGATCACTTGGTAATGTATAGGATGGTGAGAATATTTTGAAACTTTGAAATATTTAGTGTATTAGTAAGAGAATGAACTTAATTTAATGAATGTATTTATCATTTCTAAGAGGTGAATATATATATTTAATAAGTGAATGATCTTGATTTAATGAATGTATTTCTCGTTTTTACGAGGTGAATGTCCATTTAATATGTGAATGAACTTGATCTAATGAATGTATTTGTCAATTTTAAGAGGTGAATAAACTTGATTTATTGAATGTATTTATAGGTAAATAAACTTAATTTAATGAATATATTTATCATTTATATGATATGTGAAAATTCGGGATTATCCTAGGTTTTGACCTTATGCGCAATTTAAATACAATAAGCATGATAAGTCCTATTACTGCTAATATGGATAAATTAACAGACAATTACGATGTCAACCAACAACAATAAAATCCACAATACTAACTCAATGCAAAATATAAATTGCGGAAAATAAAACAATCACACAAAATTCAACACAATGATTTTGGTGAAGAAGTGGAAAACTCTGGGAGTAAAAAACTACTCCGGGTATAGGCTACCACCCGAATCCACTATATAGAGAAAAACTTACAGCGATGGTCAAGACCTATGGTGGCAACTTCAACGACTCAAGTGCCTCAATACTGTAAGAACTCAAGGCAACTCCTCAAGCCCGCGACCCAAGGTTTTCTTTAAAACCTCTGAAGTCTCTGAGTAGATTATATCACCAATGACGCTGGAACTCCAACTACCAAACTTCCTCCTAAAGAACTCTAAAGGCTTAGGGAATTTGGGTTAAGTTGTGTTGAAGGTTTATCAAAGAAACATTCACACCGTCAATGAACAAGACAAGGAGATAAGAAGTCTTCAATGGTGGAATCAAAGAGAATTGAAAGCTTTGAGAGATTTTGGCTCAAGGGAAATATGCTTTAACTGATGGGAATGACGGCTACAATTTTGTTTATATAGATAGTGTGAAAAACAAGGGTTTTCCAAAGTGAAAAAGGGCCAAAAATGCGTTCAGATGCGACCGGCGTTCGAACGGTTTATCGAACGCTTCACGAACGCGTGCCCACTGAAAAGACTCGTTCGAACTCAAATCGAACGGATGCTCTCTGGAATGATCTCGTTCGAACCCAGCAAGAACGTGACTCGAACGTTTGCTCTCTGGAATGATCTCGTTCGAATCCAAAGGAGAACGTGCCACCAACGCCACACGTTCGAACCAAATAACGAACGCAGCACTAACGCCAACCGTTCGAACACTGCAACGAACGCACCACGAACGCATGTCTGATGTACAACAGCCAGAATACAGTCCAATTGCATAAAGATCTTCATGAAAGATTACAACTCAATTGAATTCATTTTGTCACGGACACATGCCAATAAAAAATGGAACTAACAATCTTCTCTTTTGCCATTCCGTGACAAAACACTACCTATTACAAAGACTACGGTAATAGACCCAAAAATAAAACAGTCAACTGTCAACCATCAAAATAATGACTAATTACAATAGGACTCGATCTAATACCTAAACAAGTAGTATTGAAATCAATGCCACCACAGCAACTACCGTGAAAAGCATTGGGATAATCAAGTAAAACATAAAGCAGGTAAAAATCTCATGCATGTATAAGTAGAAATCCTTCTCCCCCTTAATCTTAACTGTCCTTAAAATAGAGATATCGAAAGGATATTTTGCGGCTCCCTCCTATATATCAAGGCTCTCCCACTTTTTGTCACGAAATGACAAGGGTAAAAGAAACAGGAAAAATAACAGGAGAACATGAGACAACACAAGCAAGAGCATAAACACACAGCAATTACTCCCCCTCACTAACAGGCACATACAGTTAGCAAAATAACACACTGGAAGTAAATAAAAACTCAGAAAGGTGCACAAGAACGAAGGAAAAAAAATGATATGCAATAACATGAAGCACACACAGACACATACTGAGATAAACATAATTTCTGTCAAAAACGGACTGAAACATCATTTCAAGCTGATACAATGATACCCAGTCAGTATTCAGCTGTTTATGACATGAAATAATATGCATCATTTTAAAAGTGGATAAATACAACACTTATGCATATGACATAAACACCAAAGCATATAAAGCACTTGTGTGGAAAAATAAAGTGCATAACGAATCAAGGCTTAAGACCTTATTTTATGAGCTGGACACAACCAAAGAAATCCATCTCTAAACAAACAAAGTCCACAAAATAAGTGTTCAAATCCAGCAACACTAGTACTTGAAAATAAGCAACATTGGTTGCATGCTATATTATTTACCCCATAATTATCATGAGCTCATATTTAACAACTCTTTCGAGTGAATGGTTTTTGCCCTTATCTTTTGACTTTGGCCATTTTGGCTCTTTTGCAATTGAGTCTCATTTTTTTTTTGGTTTATTTCTTTTTATTTTTACAAGGGGATAACAAGGTCATGTAGTCAAAGGTCACACTATTGAGCAAACAAGATATGATAGAAAACAGATTGCTATTCCAAAAACTCATACATGCGACCAAGCCTTGATAAAATAAAAACGTGTATGTGAAGGTGTAAACACAAGATATACCAATGGTTTTTATCATACACACTCATGTATATAGAGCATCAAGAAAAGTAATAGCATATCATACATGCATAATCATATATCCTACATACCAGGATCACATGCATAAGCTTTTCATGCTCTAACAAGCCATAAAAAATATTTTTGGTCTTTTCAATTTTCATTTTTTTTGAATTTTTCAGTTTTAAAAAACAAAAAATAAAGACACAACATGGCTTGACAATATCCAATGATACGTGGAGTTGTATCCCCGAGTGCAGATCATACTACCGTCCATTCGGAATCGGCTATGGAATTTATATCCGGGTTTCCATCCTATATACCAAGGGACATATAACAAAAACAAAACACACACACACCCATATGCAGTGAAAAGAAAAATAAACGTGCAAAAACATAAAACACACGCACACACACATGCAATGAGAAAAATAAATGCAACTTCTAAGAAGAGTTATACCGAAGTGCACTCTCAACATGCCTGTCAGGATCAAGGAATTCAGAAGTAGAAGGGTAGATATTTTGCTTTCTAACCCAAATTTTCTTAGGAATCTCTTCCATTTGAGTATTCCTAGTTAACACAACAAGTTTCTCACTAAGGAATTGAGCTTGTTTGGTTAGTGCAGAAACTTGAGACACTAGATTTGAAGAATAAAATCTAGGTGACACAGTCTTAGGCCTTTTCTTATGTTTGTGCAAAAGATAACACTTAGGCCTAACGTGTCATGCCTTGCCACAATGATGGCATACAAGCACAAACCTCGGATGAGATTTAGGTTTACCCACAACACCTCTAAATCGAGGTTGGGTCACAGGACGAGGAAAAAATGAAGGAATTACATGACTATATTCAAAAGGCTTCTTACCTAGGTCATGTTTATGAGGTTTAGGCACAACTCTAGATGTGGACGCCTTATCACAATTAGGCGCAACACTAATACCTAACATACGACTCACTTTCTTATTACCACTAGAAAAAGCAGACAATTGGGTTATAGCTTTTTCAAGTCCAATCTCTAAAGTTTGGATCCTATCAATTAGACCTCTATTCCTCTCCTCCAGGTCATCTACCATCAAGAGGTTTTGCTCAAATTTGGCTTGAGCTTCATTCTTTTCTAGCTCAACTAGTTTAAGCCTCTTATTGACCTCAATATTAGTCTTCTTAATAGCTAAACTCTCATTAAACGGTTCAATATAAGCTACTTGAAGACTTTCCTCATCTACAGACTCATCGAGAGAGACTTCTAAATCAGCATCATTAACAACAGTCTCTTTCTCCTCTGACACAAGAGCAGTAAAGGCCATATAATTACCTTCATGAGAGTCATCACCTTCAGAATCACTAAGAGAGATTGTCATGGTTTTCTTACCTTTAGCCTTAAGGTATGTGGGACACTCAAATCTAACATGCCCATATCCTTCACATTCATGACAATGGACACCTCAGGATCTATTATCCCTATCCCCTATAGACTATCCCCTCTACTCTCTATAGGCTTGTTCTCCATATCCCTACCACTGCAATGACCACTCTTCTTAAGTTTAAGAAATTTCTTAAACTTCTTTGTAAACAAGGCCAAATCACGATCAGTGAGGGTATCATAATTTAAGGGTTTACTACGCTCCATAGCTAATGGGTCAAGGATCGAGTTCAGGCTCTGATATCAATTGAAAATTCGGGGTTATCCTAGGTTATGCCCTATGCGGAATTTAAATAAAATAAGCAGGACAAGTCATGTTACTGCTACTATGGATAAATTAACAGACAATTACGATGTCAACCAACAACAATAAAATCCACAATACTAACTCAATGCAAAATATAAATTGCGGAAAATAAAACAATCACACAAAATTCAACACAATGATTTTGGTGACGAAATGGAAAACTCTTGCGAGTAAAAAACCACTCCGGGTATAGGCCACCACCCGAATCCACTATATAGCGAAAAACTTACAGCGATGGTCAAGACCTATGATGGCAACTCCACCGACTCAAGTACCTCAATACTGCAAGAACTCAAGGCAACTCCTCAAGCTCGAGACCCACGGTTTTCTTCAGAACCTCTGAAGTCTATGAGTAGATTATATCACCAATGACGCCGGAACTCCGACTACCAAACTTCCTCATAAAGAACTCTAAAGGCTTAGGGAATTTGGGTTAAGTTGTGTTGAAGGTTTATCAAATAAACATTCACACCATCAAAGAAGAAGACAAGGAGATAAGAAGTCTTCAATGGTGGAATCAAAGAGAATTGAAAGCTTTGAGAGATTTTGGCTCAAGGGAAATATGCTTCAACTGATGGGAATGGTGGCTACAAGTTTGTTTATATAGGTAGTGTGAAAAATAAGGGTTTTCCAAAGTGAAAAAGGGCCAAAAACGCGTTTAAATGCGACTGGCGTTCGAACGGTTTATCGAACGCTTCACGAACGCGTGCCCACTGAAAAGACTCGTTCGAACGCAAATCGAACGGATGCTCTCTGTAATGATCTCGTTCTAACCCAGAAAGAACGTGACTCGAACGTTTGCTCTCTGTAATGATTTCGTTCGAGCCCAAAGGAGAACGTGCCACCAACGCCACACGTTCGAAACAAATAACGAACGCAGCACTAACGCCAACCGTTCGAACACTGCAACGAACACACCACGAACGCATGTCTGATGCACAGCAACCAGAAAACAGTACAATTGCATAAAGATCTTCATGAAAGATTACAACTCAATTGAATTCATTTTGTCACGGACACATGCCAATAAAAAAATGTAACTAACAATATGTGAATGAATTTTCTAATGCTATTAGTAATTTGTGTTAAATGTGATCATTTGTTATTGTTATCACTATAAATGCATAAATACAATATTATAAAATAGATACTTTTCATTTCGAGAGAAAACAAATATGAAATTTTTTCCCCATTCATTTTATTTTTTCCTTTACTTATCTAGTGTATCATGTGGTATACTCACAAATAACTTGAGAATATATATATATATATATATATATATATATATATATTAATGTTCATTTTTTATAATCACAGTAAAGCCCATATACTCATCTAGTATAAGTAAAAATAATAATTTCCCATGATAAACTAATTTCAACTTTCAAGGGTATAACAGTCGAATCATATATAATTTTACTTCGACAACAGAGACCATGATAAAATAATAATAATAACAAATAAAAAATAAAAAATAAAAATAGTTAGTTACCTGTGATTGTATGAAATTTGAAGGATTTGAACGTACTGCCCCCTCAACTGTAATTATCTTCATAATTCGAATGAAGTTGACGAATATAACATTAAAAAAAAACTCGGTTAAAGAATAAAAGGAATACTAATGTAAAATTGTAAATGTTCTATAAAAACGAAAAATGGAAACATGCACTTCAACTCTCAACGTTTAAAAAACGGGACATAAAGTCTCATAATATTTCAAAAAAGATATATAGACCGTATTTCGTTAACAAATTTTATTATTTTGATTGAAAAATATAATATAATATATTTATTATGTATTCTTACGCTTCATTTTTATATAAATGGCCAATATTAATCATTTAACTTTAAAACAAATCAAATATGTTAAGAAATAAGTTGTTTGATTTCTTTTTTAAAATATTAAAGGTTTTATATCTATTTCCTTAAATATTGGGGAATCATTTATCCAAAAAAAATAATACACGTCCAAATTTTATCTTCTGTCAATTTTTGTCTTCGTTTGTAAACAGTGACGAAACCACGTTCAAGCCTGCAGGGGCCATGCCCACCCCATGCTTGACTGTGAATCCTTATTAAAAGCATGAACTTCCTTATTTTTACCATTTTTGGTGGAGGAACTTTATACACTATATAGGATTTTTGATCAAGTATTTACTTTAAATGGGAAAATTATTTTTTGTGGGTCGTAGTCTAATGTAGCGGCTTTTTTTTTTTGAAATCGTTGTAAATCCCACCGTTAAATCACTTATTCTGAGTTTAAACGGAATAGGTAAAAGCTATAACTGCTCATACTCTTACAAAAAACGCACTATCTAGATTCGAACTCAAAAGCTAAAGATGAAATCCTGAACCATACATAATGTAGCGACTTTAGTATCTAGAAAACACTTAAAAGTGTTATTTTAGATTGGGTTTTTGATAAATCTCATAAAATATTTTTACAAATATAATGATTAACAAAAATAAATCTCTTATATTTTGTTTATTGCTTAAATATTTTGACAAAAGGTGACGGGGTCAATTAGCAAGCAATGTCTGATCTTAAAATTTGTGTAAAAAATTTAAATAAAAATTTAAGTTACCAATAAATAAATTGGAGCATAATTTGTTTATCTAGTGGCCGCCCTAACACTTGTCTATAAATACACACACACACATTAAAAAAACACGAGAATATATGTGCATTTCTCGTCTATTTGTACGAAATTTTATCTGAGAAAAATTATATAATATGATAAATTTTTATTTTTTTTATTTTTTTAAGTTCTAAACGAAGACAATTGGGAGAAAAAAGTTTAATTTAATTACAACCAAATTTCACAATAGTGGAGCAATTAATTTAAAACTTTATTGCGCCTCTTCATCTCACCTATCTTTTGTTTGAAGAAGTTTTAGAGATGATAGGTTTGAAGAAATATATTTTCCTTGTATTCACAATGGCATTTTGCACTACATATACAAAGTATTTGAAATTTAAAATTGGAAGGAGATTACAAGATAGGAAGGTATTAACTACTAGATAAATGTCATAATATGAAAGATTTAGATTCCTTGATTTTCTCCATTTGATTGGTTTGATTGTGTAATCTTATCATGCCCCCGCAAGATGGACGGTCGGGGAGAGAGTCCGATCTTGGACTTGAGTGTGTTGAAGGGTGACCGAGCAAGTGGTTTGGTAAGGGCATCTGCTAGTTGATCGGTTCCCGAGATGTGTGAGACCCGGAGTAGACCATCTTGAACTTGTTCTCGGATGAAGTGGTAGTCAAGTGCTACGTGTTTCATACGTGAGTGAAAAACAGGATTGGAGCATAAATTGGTCGCCCCAACATTGTCACAGTAGATTACTGGTTGGAGAGAGAGGGTGACCCCCAGCTCAGTGAGGAGAGCACAAATCCATCTGAGTTCGGCGGCAGTGGAGGCTACTGATCGGTACTCTGCCTCGGTGGACGAGCGTGCAACCGTGCGCTGTTTCTTGGAGCTCCAGGAAATAGGATTGTGACCCATATATACTATGTAAGCACCAGTGGAGGTGAAGTCATCTTTGTTACCAGCCCAATCAGCGTCGGAAAAGGCATGGAGTGAGAGAGGGGAGTTGCGGCGGAGAAATATGCCATGGTCCAGAGTGCCACAGAGATATCGTAGTAGACGCTTGACTGCAAGCCAATGTTCAGTGGTCGGTTGATGCATAAACTGAGAAAGTTTATTTACTGTGTAAGCAATATCTGGTCGTGTGAGGGAAAGATACTGGAGGCTGCCGACAACAGTTCTGTATTCCGTCGGATCAGGTAAAGGAGATCCAGTTGTTAATGTAAGTGTCGGGTTTGTTGGGAGAGGTGTTGGGGCTGGCTTGGCGTCCATCATGTGGGTTCTTGTTAGAAGATCGGCAATGTACTTGCGTTGGCTTAGGAAAAGATTACTGTTGTGGTTGATAACCTCCACCCCAAGGAAATAAGCTAGCTGGCCAAGGTCTTTGAGAGAGAAGCGCTGTGAGAGTTGGTGAATGAATCGTCGGACAGCTGCAGCATCATTTCCAGTAATGATAATGTCGTCGACGTAGACTAAGAGATAAAGTGTGGTGTGGCTGTTGGAGAAGATGAACAGTGAGGTGTCGGCCTGTGAGTTGGTGAAGCCGGACTGGAGAAGAAACTGTCGCAGTTCATGATACCATGCTCGAGGGGCTTGTTTGAGGCCGTAGATGGCTTTGCGAAGTTTACAGACGTGATTAGGATGATCTTGATCAATGAAGCCTGGAGGTTGTGACATATAAACATCTTCAGTGAGAGTGCCTTGGAGAAAGGCATTGTTGATGTCAAGTTGTCGGAGAGACCATCCTCTGCTGACCGCAAGACTGAGAATAATACGAACAGTGGTCGGCTTGATAACCGGGCTGAAGGTTTCATAATAATCCACGCCAGGACGTTGATGGAATCCTTTGGCAACTAATCGAGCTTTGTACCTGTCAATAGAACCATTAGGATTAAATTTGGTGCGAAAGATCCACTTACAGCCGACCAGGTTTTGGTCGGGACAGGGTGGCACTAGTTCCCATGTCCCATTGCGAAGAAGAGCATTGTACTCCTCTGACAGAGCATGGCGCCACTTAGGGTCTTTGAGGGCTTGGGTAATGGTGTTGGGTTCGAGATTAGGTTGTTGAAGCTGGGCGTGGAGGTTAAGTTTTTGTATTGGTTTGTGGAGGTTGTTTTTGGAACGTGTGACAATGACACGAGGTAAGTGGAGGGTGCATGTGGGTGGTCGGTTATGGGGTGGTTGGGTATGGGTGGTGAAGTTGAGGGTTCAAGTAGTTGTTCGTTGGTAGTGTGGTCGGGCTCGGTGGGTATGGTTGAGTGGTCATGTGTGGGGTCGGTATTTTGGTGGTCGGTCACGGATGTTGTAGTTGAGTGGTCAAGTGGTCGGTATGTGTTGGTCTGGTCGGTGTTCGCTGGTGGTCGGGATTGAGCAGGTGGAGGGTCGTGGGCTGTGTAGTTGGGTTGGGTTGTGATCGGGATGGTTGTATGAGGTCGGTTGGAACGTGGGTTGTCGGCGAGGGGTGGTTGACTTGGATGCGCATGGGTTCGGTTGAGGTTTGACTGATTGGTTAGGCGTGGTAATTGAGGCCGTGTATGTGGTCGGTCAGGATTGGTTTGATTGGTAATAGATGAGGATGCCCCGGATTGGTTATGTCCGACAGGACTGATGTGGTCGGTTGGGGTTTGAGAAGTGATGGTAATGTGAGATGGAGGGTGTGGTCGGATATGGGGACTGAGTGGTGCGGAATTATGTGGGGGTGCAGGGTCGGTATTCTGCAAAGGTGACTCCAGTACCGGTAAGGTCATGGAACACCATTCAGATATGGTGTGAGGAGTGGCACGAGAAGTGGACAAATGAGAGGTGGCAAAAGGAAAGTGTGTCTCAACGAAGCGGACATGTCGAGAGGTGTAAAGCCGATTGGTGGTCGGCTCGAGACATAGATAAGCCCGCTGAGTGAGAGAATATCCGACGAAGACACAGGGAGAGGACCGAGACTCGAGTTTGTGAGCTGTGTAAGGACGGAGCCAAGGGTAGCAGAGACAGCCAAAGCTGCGAAGTTTCGAGTAGTTCGGTAAATGACCGAAGAGTTTGAGATAAGGAGAGTGGTGGTTTAAGGTTGGTGTAGGCAGGCGATTTATGAGATAGACAGCAGTGGAGAGTGCAAAGGGCCAATATGAGAGAGGCATGTAGGAGTGAGTAAGAAGAGAAAGACCTGTCTCGACGATATGTCGATGACGACGTTCAGAGTACCCATTGTGTTCAGGAGTATGAGGAGGGGAAGTGAGATGAGAGACCCCATGGAATGTTAAGAAGGAAGAGAGGGCTTGGTATTCCCCCCCATTGTCAGAGTATAGTGTAATGATAGGGCGTTGGAAGAATTTTTCGACTAGTGCCTTGTAGCGCACAAAGACATCACGGGTGTCAGATTTTCGTTTTATGGGAAGAGCCATATGTATTTGGTGAAATGGTCGATAAAGATTATGTAGTATTTGAAGTTATCGAAGGAGTAGACCGGGGAAGTCCATAAATCTGTATATATAACTTCAAGAGGTGCAGATGTAGTGAGAGTAGAGGAAGAGAACGGTAATTTGTGACTTTTATTGCACTGGCAAGCATTACAATGAAAATTTGAAAGAGAGGAAATAGAAAGCAAAAATAAAATAAATGAAGACATGATGCGTTTAAAGATGGACGACGAGGGATGCCCGAGCCGATGATGCCACTCAGGTACAGAGGTGCTGACACTTGAAAAGGCGATTGGAAGCGACTGAGTGGGGGGGGTCGGCCATTCGTATACACCATCGTTAGTCCGACCTTGTAGCAGAATTGCCCCCGTGCGAAGATCCTTCACATGAAAAGAGGATGGTAAGAACTCAATGGAAGTGTTGTTGGACTTGCAAAATTGAGAAATGGAGATGAGATTACGTTTCATATGGGGAACATATAACACATTGGATAATGTAAAAGAGTTAGTTAAAGTTTTAAGAGAGGTAGAACCATGGTGGGAAATGGGGAGTGCAGTGCCGTCACCAATCATTATTTCATCCGTGCCGTCATAAGGGTGGTGGAGAGCGAGGTTGTTGAGATCAGTAGTGACATGATGTGAGGCTCCACTGTCGAGAAGCCAGGCAGGGTTGTTTGAAGGGTGGGTGGTAACATTTGCTTGATATTGCCAGGGATTGGTCGGGCGAGGGCTGGGCGAGTTGGTCGGCCTGGTTGGGGGTTGCGCTCCTGGGAAGTTTTGGCGGAAGAGAGGGCATTGAGAGACCACATGGCCTTGGTTGCGGCACCATTGGCACCGACCAAGAAAGGGTCGAGGAGGAGGTCGGTCGGTTCTTGTGTTTGTGGTAGAGTTTCTGGGGAGTTGGGGGTTGGTGGTGGGTGCAAACCGACCGGTCTGGGCAGTGTTATTAGGATGAGGTCGGTTGTAGGTGCGGACATTGGTGGGATGTGCGGAAGCCGGGTGGGAATGGGAACTGGTCCTGTTGTGGAGAGATAACTCCTTGTTGATGAGTTTTTCATGGAGTTCATCAAAGGGAATAGGGGAATCACGGCCATTGACAGAGTCGATGATGGACTGGTAGTTATCGTCAAGTCCATCAAGTACTTTCTCAATTAGATCTTCATGGTCAAGAGGTTTTCCTAGGGCTGGCTAGTTGATCGGTTGTGGCTTTGATGGATTGCATGTATTCGGTAATGGTTTTAGTACCTTTGGTGATGTGTTTGAGATGATCCTTGAGTTGTTTGATGTGACCACGAGAAGGTCGTGCATAGGTGTTGGCGAGAGTTCGCCAGGCTTCAGAGGTGTTGGGAGATTGGGTGATAAGAGGAACTAGAGATGGTGATAGGGTGCCGACCAGAGCTGCAAAGATGAGTTTGTCTTGGCGTAGCCAGGTGTGATATTCGGGATTTGGTGAAGTTTCTCCATTACGGGTGATGTTCCGAGGAGGGGTGGGATGATTTGCATCTATGTGGTGTTGTAGATCATAGCCGATGAGAATGGCTTCTATTTGGGTTTTCCAGGAGAGGTAATTGGTTGATATGAGTTTGATGGAGTTGTGGATGGCAACTATGATCAAGGGTTTTGTAGGTTCTTGGTTGTTGGGAATGACATTTTGGGTACCGTCGGTGGCCATTGAAGCAGTGGATCAATGGTCGGTAGAAGGTGTTTGGAAAAAAAAAAAATTAGAGAATGGATCTGGGCTCTGATACCATGAAGAAGTTTTAGAGATGATAGGTTTGAAGAAATATATTTTCCTTGTATTCACAATGGCATTTTGCACTACATATACAAAGTATTTGAAATTTAAAATTGGAAGGAGATTACAAGATAGGAAGGTATTAACTACTAGATAAATGTCATAATATGAAAGATTTAGATTCCTTGATTTTCTCCATTTGATTGGTTTGATTGTGTAATCTTATCATTGTTTGCCCCTCTTCATAGAATATCAAATTGAAATATTATTTAGTGTAATTTTTTTTTCATGTATTTTTTATTCTCTATTTTTAAAGTGTAAAGAACACTAATAGGATTAAATTATATATATATATTAGGGGTGTTCATAGGGTGGGTCGACCCGAGACCCGACTCGACCCGAGCCAACCCGACCCGACCCGGTCGGGTTTACAGATTTTAAATTTCAATTTCGGGTCTGACCCGACCCGACCCGAAATATTGGGTCGGGTCACGGGGTTTGACAGAAAATTCGGGTCTGACTCGACCAAATCCGATGTAAATGATATTATAATTATAATATATATTTTTAATGATTTAACTTTGACAAGAAAGACTTGTGGTTGGAGTGGCAAAATTCTTCTTTGGTCTTGAAATAGACCCAAGTTTGATTCCTACCCTTGACAACATGAAATTTTTATTTTTCCCTTCATTTTAAAAAACAAAAATAATGTGTTGCTCATGGGATTAGGAATTAACTATCTCATTTATTTGCCACTTCAACTGCACACATTTATTGTGAAATTTGCATAAAAAAAATATATATTATTTTCAATGCAGATTATGAGACCCGACCCGACCCGCTGTTTTTTGACCCGACCCGTTGTGACCCGACCCGCGCGGGTCACTTCCTTAAATTTCGGATTTCGGGTCAAATGACCCGACCCGATCGGGTCATAAAAAAATTGAAAAACCCGACCCGTGAACACCCCTGATATATACACACACACACACGCACTATCACAATAGTGATCGACGTAATCACACGCGTATAACGCAAGCGCACGTATCGTTCAAGTAGTATAAAAATATCGATCTCACGAGAACTTAATTACTACTGTTGTTATTAATTATTGATACTATTTATTTACAAGTATCTAATTAAGGGAGAAGAAAATGATTGCTTTTGGTTGGTTAAATGTGGATTTCCTTAAATAAAATAAACAAAAGAAAATACTAAGAAAAATAAATAAAAGACACAAAGATCTAGGGTTGTGATTACACACAATATTATCCTAAAAATGAATTAATTCTCTTATATATATGTAATAAGTCAGTTTGCTAACCTGTAACACGAAAATATGCAAAAGCCTCTGTCGATGGTCAGACGCAAATATCCAAATAACCCAATTAATCATATGTCTATGTTAACCAAGTTACTTGAATTCATTAAGTTCAAGTTCCAAAAGTGGCTAACCTCGCCCGATAGGTATATGTCCATCATGTAAGAAAATCTATTACAGGGTTATCTATCCTCAAAAAAGATCGTGGGCTATTGAATCTAAGACTGAAACCTAAAATCCCTTCATCAAATTCATTTTAAGTTTAACAAATCAATCTTATTAATGGCCAGTTAACAATAAACATTAAGCTTAAGACTCAATAAACAAACTAAGGAACTACCTATAAAAAAAATCAATTATTAAGTGTGTGGATATTGTGTTTCATCATTTCCCTAGAATAAAAATAAAATGCTGGGGGTTGGGGATCCACCTTTTCTATTTCTAATTTAGAAATCTCCCTTACTATAATATAGAATTTATCAGTGATATTACCAACCAGCCATATAGGCGGTATCCTCATTAAGTCAGATTATAATTAAGTTCGACCGAACATAAGGTGGTATCATTATTTGTCCACAAACCAGCCATATAGGCGGTAATCATCTGCCACATAAAGACCGGCCATATAGGCGGTGTCACATTATGTCAAATAAATAAAACCAGCATTAAGATGGTATAACCTTTTATGTTAAATTATAATTTACATATTATAATTAAGAGAGATTAATCTAAACTAAAATAATAAAAGTTTCACCCTTCCCCCAGCGGAAATCTAATTACAAAACATAAAACAAATAACTATTATTGAAAATAAAAATACATAATTTAAATACTGAAAATAAATACAAACAAGATGCAATTCTTAAATTTCTTATAAAAACCTAAGGAAAGCATGAGTTTTACAAATGAAATGGCTTGGTATTTATATGCAAAGAAAAGGCTTTCACCAATTTTTCCACCAAACATGCCATTAAATACTCTACCAAATATGACACCAAACAAGGCACCAAACATGACACAAAACATTGGTGGAAGTTTGACAAATTTTTATATTTTTGATAATGACTTTAGTAATTAAACATAACATAATTCTGTATTATTCATGAATTTCGGTCATGAAATCTTCAGAATTCGAAATTATTTTAGTCTTCAAAGTTGTAGATATTTGAGTCTTCTTTAATCTGGAACTTGAATCAGCTCAATCGGATATCGGAGTAAAAATTTATGGCCAAAATACGATAATTACGCAAAGTTGTAATTTCCAAAATTGTACTTCGCCATTTCAAGTTTCCAATCTCTAAAATCAAAATGTCAAGTCCCATTTTTACCCTTATTTGTTCCAAATTTCGTCTTAAATGATTTCATTGAGTCCCAATTTTATTTTATCTGCAAAATAAACTAAAATACATCAAAAATTTCATAAAACCCCGAGAAACTTTACAAGATATTAAGTTAAATGAGTGAGAAATAGTGATATAATTACCACTCATCAAATAGCCCCTTAAATTGTAATAGCAAAAGACTAAAACATAACACTTAATAAAAAAAAGTTTATTGAAATTTTTGATTAATTGAGGTAATAGGAATATGACATCTCTGAAAAAAAGGGGGGAAATAATTTATTGATGATGATTTTCGGATCAAGAAGATTTTGAAATATAGAGAAGGATATTAAGGCGATATCACTTAACAAGATGGGGACCCAAGGTTTTTACGAGGATAATGATCCAGGTCCAAGGCCCAGATTCGGCTACATTTGAAGACCAACCCAAGAATGTCGGTTTGGCTTTGAAGCACAATGAAAGTGACTTGGGATGAACCAACATATGCACAATCACATACACTCGGGGTTGGTGATCATTAGAAGATCCAAGTTAGAAGAAAATCATAACAATTTATACTTTCATCAAGGGAAACTATTTCTCAATATTTGTACATGTCCGTAACTCAAGCGACCAAGGAGGAGCTTAATTTTGGCTTGACCCTTTAGAAGAGAAGATGAGGGAGTGAAGACTTTTCTGCTGACCCGACCTATTAGTAGATGCAAGGAAGAACGTCACTGGTTTCGATGGATCGACCCGAAAATATGGGTCAAGATTGCAGCATTATATTCTTAGACGGACGATGTATGCCTTAAATGGAAGTTTGAGCCTCCCAATGATTGATGAGATAGGAGTAGGCCTGTGATAACTACCATTATCTATTTTAATCTTATTCAAATTCTTATCCCTCACTCCCCACAAAATCAGTAACCACTCACCACTCTCCTTACAAAACTCAACCACCTCATCTTATTTAAAAAAAAAAAAAAAAAACCTAACCTAACCCATTCATTAAATGTGTAGTTGTTGTGAAGCAAATAGAGAGTAACTTCATATAGTGAATTAACTTCCAGAGATCAGTAGCAATCACAGAGAAAGAGAGAGTTGAACAGTAAGAGAGAGAAACAGATCCGTAGTGAGAGAAACACAAACCAGTAGAGAGAGAAAGTGGAGCAGGAGAGAGAAATAGGTTGTTCGACGTCTTCCGGTCATCGTTTCCGGCAAGTGACCACATCTGGAGAATCCCCTCACTTAGAAGAACCCAACGCCGTCAGACCGCCGCCGAGAAACTGCCTCACGCGCCTCTACGCGCCTCCACGTGCCGCCTCACCATTGCTTCACGCGCCCCACGCGCCGCCTTGCGTGGTCGACACCTCCCGGACCAGAATCTTCGCCTCGTCAAGATATGCGGGTTAGACACCTTATTTGCCTAATTCGGACCTTCGGTTGTCGTAAAACGAGCCTATAACGAGAGTTAACGTTGTTCGGTTGTTCGTCGGTGATCGTCGAGTATCCGCCATTACCACCACTGCCATTGTGATCCTCGTGACGTGTACTGTCCGTGGACCACCTCGTTCTGAAATTCAGAAGTCGTTGGAGCACGGTACGTTATATTTTACAGTTTTAGGGGTGTATATGTAATATTTTGATAGTTTTGGACTTATTCGTAATTTGACATGTTTAAGAACCTAAATGAGTAAATACTGACTTCTAGCGAGTAATATGAGATAATTGGAAGTTTTAGGACTAAATTGATAATATTGGGGTTAAATTACAAATTTGGAAAGTTTAGGGGTAAAATCGTAATTTTAGTAAAATATAGGGACCTGATCGTAACTTTACACTTTTTCCAGATTTTAGCGAGGACATATAGATATAGAAAATTTGCTTGGATTGAAGTAAGTACAAAGCATGATGATTCTCTTAACATAAATGTTTGTTGGTTGATGTTTGTTATGTGAGTTATATAATAATAATAATATATATATTTATATATGTAATGTCGGAAAATTGACTGAGTAATTGAAAGCATGAGAACGTAAATTGTGAATATAAATTCTGAGTATAAATTATATGCTTGTAATACGAATCGAAGTATTTGACTATTGTGTGACTTGAGATGAGTTGATGGATGAAATGCGATAAGATGTGTGTATTGGATGCTGTATGAGATGATTGTTGTGCTTCCGGATTTAGTATGATAATGGTCGGATATGCGAGATTATGTGAGTTTATGCGAGATTAGCAGAGGCGTGTGGTTCAATCCCCCTCTTGCACATTTATGCGAGATTATATGGTGGGAAACCTTGGGGGTAAGAGAGGGACTCTACCAATGGTTTCAATCCATTATTATACCGAATCCGGATAGCAAACCTTGTTTGATTGAGATTGTGTTGTTGTGAGTATGTTATACATAAGTTAGCTGTTATATATATATATTAACTGTTTATTTTCATATATTCACTATCATCTATATATTTTGTTAGTGAGGTCATGTTGAGAGTATGAGTGTTTTTACTTATTGAGCTCTTTAAGCTCACCCCCCATTTCCCAAACATCCCAGGTAGTTCGCCAGCGCATCAGTAGCAGTATCAGTACCAGGATTTGACTCGTTTGCCACAGACGTCAGTCGGGTTGGTCCAGACATTTCTTTTGCCTTTTAAGATATGACATTTAGGATGATTTCATGTTTTCAGACACTTTTGGTGTAAATACTTATTTGGAATTATTTGATTGCATTTTATATTTCTTATGAACTTTTGGTTCAATTGTGTGACATATAAGTGCTCGAGTTGAAGTGAATTCGCGGACCTTTTTCTAGGACTGAGCCCGCTCTAGGGAGGGGGTCGTGACAAGGCCGGTGGTTGATGGGATGGAAGAGAGCCTCATGCTTATCCACTGACACACGAAACCGCGTGAGTAGTTGAAATACGGGTTGACACATGGGCAAAATGTGTAGCGGTTACCAAAAAAATGTGAATTAATGAGGTTCAGATGGCAGAGGGTGGTTGTGTTAGACGGCAGAGCTACTACTAGTAGGTTGATTGAGGAAGAGAGCCAACACAATGATAACTTGGTAACGTGACTGACATCACGAGTTGACAAAATAGTGGGTTTAGACACACTATATAAAGATGTTGATAACCCATTGTAAGAGGTTGATTAATTTTTCTCACGCTTTCTGATATTTTGTTAAAGAGACGAAAAAACTTAAGCGAGAGATAGAGTAGGTCGGCCCGACCCGAACTCATTTATTTTTATTTCCTTTGCATCCGTGGACATATGTTGGATCCATTCCGCCGAACCACGTTAAATCCTTTGTTTTTATCTATGTGTTTTCTTATTTGTCTGCCAAATTTGCTTTTGATTCCCAACAAACCAAACAAATTCACTGATTGGAGGAGGTTTTGTTCGAGTAATTGATTTTCCCAAATCACCCTGGAACAAAAAATAACTGTGAACATAATTCTACCTCATAAATTTTCACTCTCTTTTCATTTCCATAATATCCCATTTATAAAATGATACCAAAAGTGTTTAAGATTTTTTAAATGTAATTTTAGAAAACATTAATTTGAAAATGGTACTTGCCGGCTTTACAATTTTTTTTGATGTTATACTACCATTTGTCAAACCGCTAAGGGTTTTTAGATAAAATATTACTGACCAAATAATCATCCCAATAATTAATAGATCTTGATATTAACAAATTTGGAATGGTCAAGGATAATAGTATTAAAACCCATATATTGTGGTAAAACCTCAAATAAGAACGTAGTTTGTATATTTTTCGCGAGATACATGGATTCCTCCCTCCTCCTTCTTCTTCTTCTTCTTCTTTCCCTTATATAAAAATAATTAAATGGTAGGATAGAATAAAGCTCAATTTGATTTTTAATTCCGTTGATAAAATCAATGACTTAGGTATCTTATACTTAGATATATGAAAAAAAACCACTCCAATTATAATTCAAACTTTTAGGAAATAACAATCAAATCATTAATTTTACTTCTACAAAAGACGTACAGATGAAAAATAATAGTTATGTTGTGATTGTTTAAAATTTCAAGAATTTCAATGTTAATTAGTAATTACCCCATAATTAATGAATTCCAAAGTTCACATATAAATAATTTTTCTTTAAAAAAAAAAAACAATAATGTAAAGTTTTTTTTTCTTTTGAAAGAAAACAAGTCCAACTTTGATCTCTCAGTCAATTTCTACTTTAACCTAATATGATTTTTATATTTTTTTTATTATTTATCGGTAAAAATTTTAATTTAGAAAATCGTCTAGATTTTATATATATCAAAATCGCACCTTTCTTTCTCAAAAGCAGAAACTAATACAATGCTGTCGGGGACTAGTTTTTAGTAGATTCGTTTAGTATATTCTTATGAAATAGCCTACTTTCTGCAACATTGAACTCGATCATTAATTATCCTAAAATTTGAAGATCTTAAGCATGTTTTTAAAATGGCATTTCCATCCATAAATGATTTAAAAAAAATATATAATAATCATATTATATATTTAAAATTTAAAATTTTCTTTAGATATATAGAATCCTAAATTTCATCTAAATTTTGAACTCCAGCTTCATGTCTATATAAATTATCATAAGAACCGCCACAGACAATAAAATATAATTATCTTGTAATATTTGGGATGAAGATATTCTTATTATCATTAACGTGTTTGTTGATGGTGGTTTTTCACCGCACTCAGCCCGATGAGGGTCAAGCCCTGGGGATCCGAGTCTTTTGTTAAACTACTCGACCAAGATGGTTAGATAGACCCAAATGGCCCAAAGGCAAGAAGAAGATTGGAAGAAGGACTAGACCATGGTATGCAGTGACGTGCTCTATTTGAGGAGAGTTTCCAAGGATGAAGTAAGAGTGATACTGACCCGACCACTTTGAAGTATGGATTTGAGGGATTTCTGCGTGTTTTAGCGTCTCGACTTAATGCAATGTCCTTAAATGAAGAGTATGACTCTGGGAGATGGGAAGAAGTGGCACCCGACCAGTTCAGTCGGTATGATGACTTATGCCCCACCCGAAAGAGATGTGTATATAAAAGGCTAATAATGAAGCTGATAAAGCAATGATTCACATTGAGCATAGGCCCTGCCAGCCACCATAGGATGATGTAATGGTAGAACAACTGACTTATGGGATTGGCTGAGAAGGTGATGGAAGTAATGACTAAGAGTTGTAATGATGACTAAGTGATGTAGGATGGTGTCATGGTTGGTTGTCAAGGGAATTTGAGAACCTATATTAAGGGAGTTGAAGTCATTGTAGAGTAGGTTGATTCTTTGAGCTAAAAACTTGAGAGAGAGGAAATTGTAATTTGAGAGCAAAAGTACTAAGAGAAATTAGTGATAGAAAAAGAAAATGAGTCGTATACCTGACCACATTGTATACCTGAGGGGTTATTCGTTTTGTACCAAGTGTAGTTTCGTTCTTATACTCTCGGGGGTATTACCCCGAACCTAATAAAATCATATCCCTCTTTCTCCAATGGACATATGTTGAAGCCACTTTTCGCTGAACCACGTAAATCCATGTTTATATGATTGTTTGTCTTTTGTCAAAGTTTACGTTGTTTCCACTAACCAAACTAATTCACAGTGGTGGAAAGTTTATTCCAGGGATAAACTTACAATATTGCCCTAAAAATGAAAAAACAACCATCAACAGTTGGCGCTGTCTATAGGATAATGGTATAAAAAGCAACAAACATGATAAGACGATGTCAGGAGATAGAGACCACATAACTGGTGGTGCATCATCAGAAGAGTGGATGCGAAAGTTGGAAGAAGGTTTGCGCAAGGAACGAGAGAAAGCCTACTTACTCAAAAAGTGATTGTTTACTCCCAAGTATAAAAGTGTCGAAGTAATAAAATAACCATGTATGTCCGGGATCGATGCACATAGAATAAATTTAATAAGATAAAATAATAATTCAACTAATAAAATAAAATACTATGATTAAGAGATCCACTTTTGATATTCAAATATAAAATAAGTTTTACTTTTTATAAAATATAAATTATAAATATTTCCTAATCAATTTATTTAATAATTATCAGGTATTAATTATGCCAACACATGTGATTTGTCCTGTCAAGGCACTAAATATGCCAAAACATATAAAACCAATCATAAAAGCGGTGATATTATTTATCTATAACAAGTCCAATTAGGTACTCAATTATGCCAAATATATAAAACCAGTCATATAGGCGGTGACAAAATTTGTCAATAATTAATCCAGATCTTTGATAGTCCACTCTCTCTCATTTATGGGATTCAAGTATTATCTGTGCCAATCGGGCATTGTTTACAGCTAGTCAAGAGTCCTCAATAAACTAGAAAGAGTATGAATTTTATTTGAGAAATTATCACAATTTATAAAAATAATATAAATAAAAATCTCATATATTTTCATACCAAGAATTTCACCCTTTATCATAACATGATATAAATTTACAAAACAATTTATAAATAAAAACACTCATGATTTTATTAATAAAAGAAAAAATTACAAAAAAATAAAATAAAATAAAACACACAAACTACTTACCCAAATCTCCCGAAAGGGGAAAAAGAAATAACACATCCAGACTTGAAGAGAGCTCTCCATCCCCCCCCCCCCCCCAACTGAGGTGCCGGACACCTCATTTTATAGGAGGCATCGACACCAAATTATAAATGCAATTGCATGAAGTAATTACATTTGTAGGACTACAATGCAATAATGCATTGCATTGCATTATATATATATATATAATATATATATATATATATAATATTAGTGGGACCTATAAAATATTATATATGTATAAAATCTGGTGAGACTTCCGGACACCTCATTTTATAGGAGGCATCGACACCAAATTATAAATGCAATTGCATATATATATATATATATATATATATATTAGTGGGACCTATAAAATATTATATATGTATAAAATGTGGTGAGACTTCCTAAATATATTATATAATAATAATAATACAATACATATGTAGCTAAATAAATCATAAGCTCATTTTGTCGACAATCTAAATACGGTAAATGCTTTACAAGTCCGATTTGAATATACCTGCCACGCTCTTTTTGGATTTTTTGGGTCTTGGAATTTTGATCTCATATCAATTTTTCATGTTGAGCTTGCGAAATAGTATTTTATCTATAAAATAAAATAAAAATACACAATATAAATATACAAAAAATAAATTTAATTGTTATTTCACAAATGTGCTAAATTAAAAGGATTAATGAAACTAAAGTGTAAAATGATTAATTTTTCTTTTAATAAATGTGCCATTTTTAGTGTTTATCACACCTAACCAGCTTATTAATAGTCCATAGTAATTTAAACGAAAAGTAAAAAGGAAAAAAAAAATTCTTATTCAAGTTAATAATTGTTTTATTTCTTTCTAAATTATCAAGTAAGCAAATTTCTCACGCAGTTTTTACCATTCTTCCATATACACATAAGACAAAGTATCAATCAATTCATTTTGCCCACAATATTCACAGGTCTTATTGAAAAGAGAATAATATTTTTATCCTAAAGTTATATCAGAATTTACACCTTTTGGCAATGACATATTATTTATATACAAAAATGTTTTTTTTTTAAATAATAATAATACATATTCAATCCTTATAACGAGCTTTGGCCAGTAACTCCCAAACCAGTTGACTTTGGAGCACTATATTTTAAGACAATTATACGGACTTAATTGCTCGGATTTCAGATATTAAAAAGAAAAAGTGTATGAATTTTTTAAGCTAACTCCTTAATCCATTTAACGAGATTTGGGCCAGTAACTCCCATACCAGTTAGCCTTAGGGTACTAAGTGTTAATATACCCATACAGACTTTATTGCTCGAGTTAGAGAGGTTACAAAATCGAACTTGAAAATTCGGGGTTATCCTAGGTTCTTATCCTATGCGGAATTACAAACAATAAACAGGACAAGTCCTGATTACTGCTACTATGGATAGATTAACAGGCAACCACAATGTCCAACAATTAATTATGCTGTAATTATAAAAATAATAATAATAATAAATTAAAGCAGCAAATTAAATCAATCACATAAAATCAACACAATAATTTTGGTGACGAAGTGGAAAACTTTTGCGAGTAAAAAACCACTCCGGGTATAGGCTACCACCCGAATCCACTATATAGAGAAAAAATTACAGCGATGGTCAAGACCTATGGTGACAACTCCATCGACTCAAGTACCTCAATACTGCAAGAACTCAAGGTAACTCCTCAAGCCCATGACCTATGGTTTTTTTCAGAACCTCTGAAGTCTGTGAGTATATTGTATCACCAATGACGCTAGAACTACGAATACCAAACTTCCTCCTAAAGAACTCTAAAGGATTAGGGAATTTGGGTTAAGTTGTGTTGAAGGTTTAAAAAAGAAATATTCACACCATCAATGAAGAAGACAAGGAGATAAGAAGTCTTCAATGGTGGAATCAAAGAGAGTTGAAAGCTTTGAGAGATTTTGTCTCAAAGGAAATATGCTTCAACTGTTGGGGAAGGTGGCTTAATGTTTGTTTATATAGGTAAGGAAAAGGAAAATGAAAAGGGTTTCCTAATGTTATTTTGGCTTAAAAACACGTCTAAGAAAACCTACTTACGCAGGGACGTTCGAACTCACTTCAAACGTAAAGTTTCTGCCTCAAAAATATTCGAACGCAAGTACGAACGCTACACGAATGCGATTGCATACTTTTTTCAGGTGCAATTTAAAACACTTGTAACTTTCTCATCTCTTGGCCAAATTATGAGTTCTTTATATGTACGTGACCGTCTTCGAGTCTACTTTCCAATGCAACTGACCGCATAGAAATTAAAGCTCTAAATCTTCTGGAATATGCAAGAGAGTAAATATTGCTCTGAAATATCTATCTCATGTTGTCCAAATACTTGTCCAATTACTTCGAGATCTTCAAGACTCATTACAACCAATTGAACTTGTTTTGTTACGGATATTGCCAATAAAAATGGAACTAACAGAACTTATTCACACTTTTTTAATTCAGGCTTTACTGTTTTTAGCGAACAATAACTACTTACTATGGTAAGATGCACGGTTACTAAGTAGAAGCTTGGTTAGTTTTTGGTTTTTAGTTTTTTTTTGAAATAAAAACACAAACTTCATTACTTTTAGGAGCTGCCTCTAATAAACTAGAGAACTGAATATTATAAAATTTTCACTTTTGATCCATGGAGAATTCACAAATTTAAATAATTCAAAAGGAAATGAAAAAAAATAACTTGTTAAGAAATAACTTAAAATAAAAACTATTTTTCAATTTTTTACGCCCAAAATAAAATAATTTTTTTTAAGAAAATAAAAATAAAAGGATTCTAGTCAACTATCCTCTCCCCCAACAAATTGAGACATGTTCCTCAATGTATGAATAAGAAGAAATAGAGTTTAGAAGACATCACATGATTCGTATGGTATTAACAATTGAATCTACAATTCTGCTACTAAAAAGAAAGATTATAGCTTAAAAAATCAAAATAGTAAATTGAAATGTAGTTGTTGTGACTCACATTTTTCTTTAGTTTTACGTCTTGAATGCCCTCGATGGGTCGATGATATACTTCCCATCCAATTTTCTTATAAATCGGCAAACATGATCTTTTAAAGTCAGATTCCCTAGACTATAATTTAACAAAGTATTGTTATTTTTTTTACAAAATACACAAAACAACAAAGAAATATAAAAGAGTTTTTTTTAAACATACAAAACATCGCAAGAGTGGAAAAATATAATAATGTTAAATTATTACTCTATCTATTAAATTTTATTCACCGGCAATGACACTAAAAACTTGACACACTCAAAAAGTGATTCTTTACTCCCAAGTATACGAGTGTCGAAGTAATAAATAACTCGGTAAGTCTAAGATCGATCCACATGTAATAAATTTAATAAGATAAAATAATAATTCAACTAATAAAATAAAAATAATAAAATAAAATACTATGGTTAGGGGATCCAATTTTGATGTTTCAAATATAAAATATTTTTTACTTTTTATAAAATATAAATTATAATTATTTCCCAATCAATTTATTTAATAATTATCAGGTATTAGTTATGCCAACACATGTGATCCGTCCTGTCGATAACTAGTCCTGCCAAGGTACTAAATATTCCAAAATATATAAAATCAGTCATAAAAGTGGTGATATTATTTATCTATAACAAGTCAAATTAGGTATTCAATTATGCCAAATATATAAAACCATCCATATAGGCTCTGACAAAGTTTGTCAATAACTAATACAGATCTTTTATAATCCACTCTCTCTCATTTATGGGATTCAAGTATTATCAGTGCCAATCAGAGACTGTCTATAGCTAGTCCAGTGTCCTCAATAAACTATAAAGTGTGTGAATTTTATTTGGGAAATTGTTATAAATTATAAATTATAATATGAATAAAAATCACATATAATTTCATACTAATAGTTTCACCATTTACCTTAACATGATACAAATTTGTAAAAAAATATATAAATAAAAAAAACCCATGATTTTATTCATAAAAGAAAAAGAAATTACAAAAAAATAAATAAAAAATAAAACACACAGGATACTTACTCTAAATCTCCCGAAAGGTAAAAATGAAATAACGCATCCGGACTGAAAATGAGCTCTCCTTTTTTCTCGCTCCTCACTGAGGTTCCGAGCACCTCATTTTATAGGAGGCATGGACATCAAATTGCAAATGCAATTGCATAAATTAATTGCATTTGCAATCTAGAAATGCATTATTGCATTACTATCCAACAATGCAATAATGCATTGGATTATATATATGTATATTATAATGTAATATTATATATATATATATATATATATATTATATATATATATATATAGATATAAATCTCGATGGGATCTCCTAAATATATTTTATCTATATTATATATATTATAATAATAATAATAATAATACAATATATATGTAGTTAAATATATTATAAGCTCGTTTTATCACCAATATAAACATGGTGAATTTTTCCAAGTCTGATTTGAATCTAGTTGTCTCGCACTTTTTGAGTTTTCTGGGTCCTGTAATTCATATCTCATATCTATTTTTCCTGTTGTGCTTCCGAAGTAATATTTTACCTACACAATAAATAAAAATATACAAAACATAAATTTAATTATTATTTCTCAAATATACTAATTTAAGGGGATTAATGAAACTACAACTGTAAAATGATTAATTTTTCTTTTAATAAATGTGCACTTTTTAGTGTTTATCAAAAGCCCTAAAAGAGAGAGAAGCTACCAAAACCTTCATGGAAACCATAATAGAAGGAATTTAGATGTTGGAGAAGATGGTCGGAAGAGCAAGCTCCCGCTGGTCCCAGTAGAAGATGACATGAGATTGCCAATGGAGAAAGAGTGGTTGTAGAGGAAAAAGAGCCTGAGGCCAAGAGAAGAAAATCCACCAATTTGATATCAATGGTTGTAGCCAGTGGGACATCATCAGACGGACCTCGGGTAAGGTGTGATGATAGGCTAATGCCTGAGCTATCTAATAGCTACCCTCTATTTTAGGGAGCCTAACTCGGGTTGTTACAAGGAGCAAGAACGAAGAGCTCTGCGAAAAAGGAGATGTCGTGGTCACAGAGAAGACTATGAAGAAGAGAAAGTTATGAGAACCATTAGCGAGACTAGTTCCATTATTAGATGAAAAAGTGGGAGGTGGGTGTGCAAGGTGGCGCTAGGGAAGATTATGATTTGGAGACAAATTCTCTTTTCACTCGGGAGGTCTTGAATGCAGCGTTCTCGAGGAGATTTTCAATGCCCACAATCAACGTGTACAAGGGAAGTACGACCCATAGTTTCACGTGGAGAAGTTTGAGTTATTGATGCAGATTTAGGGTATAGATGGAGAGACGATTTATAACCTAACACTATGGAACATTAGCTACTTTTAGCAGATACGAATGACCTTTATACGACATTTTAAAAGAGCTTGTGCTCTCAAAAACTGATAGGGTCATTGGGGATAATAAAACAGTGGGATGATGAGTAGTTAATTTTTTTGAACCGATACCACAATTTGATATTAGAGGTTGGGGTATATGAGTCCCCTAAAGTACTGGAAATTTTATGGGCACATTGAAGGTTGGGCGATTGTGGTCCCACCTCAGAATCTAGGAAGTGTCAGACCATGCCATGACCTTGGAGCATATCATAAGGTTCATGCTATTGGAGGAAGAAGAGAAAATAGCTCGAAGGGATAACACTCGGGGAAAAGAATGATTTAAGAAGGGATGACTATCGGGATAACAACGATTGGAAAGGTTAGGGTTAGAGGCGGAAATTCAGGCCTCCGAAATAGAGAATCCCAGTGCCAGAGCGAAGACCCTCAATCAAGGTTTCCCAAGTGACGGATGACACGATACACACTGCCTTTAATATGCCTTTATCTCAAGTGGCTCGTTGATTATGTCCAAAAATAACTTGCGGTTATCACAGTATAGCTGGGGTGTCGATTCCTCAGAGAGAATGTTACAACAGAACTAATTCACTCAATCAAAAATGTTAACAGTAACTTAATAAATAAAACGATGAGATTGCTAATTTAAAGTAAATAAAAATAAAATAATGGAAGATAATAAAATATAATGGCAGAGAAAAGCAACAAAACGTCGGGAATCCCTCTTACATCAAACTCTTATATTTAGTTATTAATTCCTATTATTACTCAGTTGAGGGTTTCAAATCCCAAACCAACAACCGGAAGATATTCAATTCTACGCATATTAATTCTAAGGTAATTAATGATTATTTTCTTTATGTTAACAACACACAAAAGTCATCGTTACGAGTTATCTAACGTCGACAATATACCCTCAGGCAATATTGCAGTAGAAGACCAACACATAAAACGACTTTACCAGTCACAACTGAATTCGAAAACCACACATAGAAGAATCATGACTGAATCTATATGGGATTTGACAAAATATAATTTCTGGATTAATAAATCAAAAGATAATAGAGAATAATAAACATCAATTTTATTAAACGATTAAAAGGTTCTTAGGAATCAAAACACAAATATAAAATCCAAACACAAGAATTCATTTCTAGCTTTGCCTAGGGGATTAGTTCCCCATAAAAGAAATAAAAATAGTATGGGATTGGAGAGACATATCGTTCTGAATTATCCCGGCTCCGCGTCCCGGCTTTGTGCTCCGATTTCTTCTTTTGCTTCTCTCGGCCACAACTACTGCTTCTCTTTGCTTCACCACAGCTCTCGGCTTTTCTTGCTTTTTTTTACATTTTCTTTAATTATACCTCAATAGCCTCCTGCTTCACGCTTGTTTTGTTCTTGTTTGCATGTGCAGGCCCACCCCCATGTTCTCTCTCTTACGCCCTTTTATAATATATGCTTGCCCTTGACGTTTAAAACCCTAGTGCTCCACATATGCAGCCTAATCATCTCTATTGTTGTATCTTCATGTGGTGCTCTTAGGGTTTTGTTTAGTGCGCCCCTGCTGTCTCTTTGTTTATTAGGCGCACCTCTCTCATAGGGTTTATTGTCTTTCTCTTTTGTGTGCCACTTCTTTTCACGTTGCATGCACTGGATATTTATTGTTCATGCGCTGCACTTCTTATATCCCTAATATGTCACGTGTGCATGGCTTTTCTTTAGTCAACTTTCGCAACTCATCTCTTGTATGGCCCACTTTTCTTTCTCTCTAAATCCTTCCAATAATAAGAGAAAAATTACTAATATTAAGTTAAATAATAAATACTTTCGAAATTAACATAATGCTAATAAAATATATAATAAAATATATAATTAAATACTGAATAATAAACCAGAATAAGTGATGTTCCAAAGTACATTTTCATGCACTTATCACAGCCCCCAACCAGCTTATTTCTAGTCCCTAGCAATTCAAGCGTAAAATAAAATGAAAATTAAATAAATAAAAACTATCTAAGCCACTTTCGTAGGGATCACGATTGCATTTAGCGTATGCAACAAGCCTTTAAGCCCCTAGGAGTCCCTAGTGGATGAGTTATAGGCTCGTGAGGGCTTACAACGATGACACCCACAAACGTCATTCGAAACATACAATCATGCAAAAATAAAAATTAAATAGTTCCAATCGTTTCACATAATTTTTGTCCTCAAAGAATGCCTAGTAATGAAACGATAGAACCTTCAAAGTACTCAACGTAACTTAAATCCAAGACCTTAAATAAATTATCTAAGCCAGACTCATAGTATGTGTGTGCTAAGGTTCATTCACAACTTTATTCCCAGGTAAGTGAACTCAATGATTTCGTTTAAAAATTGGGATCGATGGGTCAAACCAACCTATATATCTAAATTAAGCTTTGTAGTTGCTTTTCTGTGCTCAGTATGACATGATTTTTCTTTTTCCTTAGTCTCTCTTTTCATTTTCTCCTTTTTGTAATTTTCTTTTCTTTTCTCAACACACCTACCCTGTAATGTAGCATTTCTCCTTGTGGTGGTCCTAATACTCGCCCATAGGTAGCTTCACGCTTATCGGTTATAGATGGTTTATTTTCTTTCTTTAGAGACTTTTTATTTTTATTTTCAAACATACCATACATCATAACAAAAGCAAATCAGGATAGACATCTAAGCAAACAGTCATTCATCGACATACAATTTCTTCAACTGGTCACTTTGCTAACTACTCAGACTTTCACTGCTAAAAACCTATAATTAAGTGCTTACGAGTCTAACATAGATAAATTACTCAAAGCATCAGATAAAAGTACATTAAAGGACTTATCATATCTAAGATTTCATCCTAAAACAAAAAATATCATCATTGGACTTATGCTTAACTATCAAAGACAAAAACAAACAAAACAAAATTTTTTTTCTTAAAGAAAAAAATATATTTAAGACAGGTTTTTCATGCGCATGCATACACACCCCCACACTTAAAACTTGCATTGTCCTCAATGTAAGATAAATATAAAGAAAAGGATTAAGGAATAATACTACCAGGCGCGGAGTTGATCAGGTTCCTGCTGGTGAGACGTTAGTTGTGTGGCCGTGTAGATTATGCTAACTCCTACATAAATACTTATGCAAACAATAAAAATAAAACATGCAATTAGCACACAATAAAATAAAATTAAAGTAAATAAAATAAAATAAAATAAATACAGATGCAAGGGTTGCCTCCCTGCTAGCGCTAAGTTTAACGTCTTCATCCAGATGTAACCACTGAGATTTTTGTGGTGGCTTCCATCGAGCGTACTGATGAAGGCATGAATTTCTGTCTAGCTGTAGCATTTTATCCATTGATCCTCCAAGGTCTGGAGATTGTTGAAAGTCTTGGCTTCACGTATTAAAAAGTTGATTCAAACCCCTTTTTAAATTCTCAGGTATCATCTTCAATTAAACACGAGCTCTTCTTTTCCTCCTTTTACGATTCTTTGGGATCACTTTCACATCAGGAGGATTTGATTCATGTTATAGAGAAGTTGTTTCCGGCAGGACTGCTTTGAGCATGTATGTACCTTGACACTCATCATCATCCTGTGGTTGTTTTTCAACATGAAAAACGTTTTCCTCTAGAGTCATATTTCCAAATGATAGCTCCATTAGACCATTCCTGTAATTAATAAGGGCATTAATTGTGGCAAGAAAAATTTTACCTAAGATAAGCGGAATTTTGAACTCAGTGTTAACCACAGACTCAGTGTCTAAAATTAGAAAGTCAAAGGGGCAGTAGAATTTATCAATTTGAACTAAGAAATCCTCAACTACCCCCCATGTGTTATAATGGATCGGTCAACTAAATATAAAGCCACTGATGTAGGTTTAATCTCGCCAAGCCCTAACTGCACATAGATCAAATATGGCATGAGATTAACACTAGTACCTAAATCTAATAATGCTTGACCAAACTCATGGGTACCAATGTGGCAGGTTATGGTAGGACATCCCGGATATTTATACTTTGGTGGAGTCATCTGTTCAATTACGGCACTTTTCTGCTCTGTCAAGAATGCAGTCTTTTTCATATTATGTTTTCTCTTAATAGTGCACAAATCCTTTAAAACCTTCGCATAAGTAGGAACTTGTTTTATCACATGTAACAATGGAATATTGATATTTACTTGCTTAAGATGTTCTAATATCTCACCATTAGGGTCTGAAGCTCTCACAGTGGGCCTAAGTGCCTGAGGAAATGGAACTCTAACTTGGAAAGGCTGCTCTGGATCTTCCTGAGGGGTACCTATACCACTATCTTTGGGGTCATCTATGGTGTTGGACGTGTCCTGCAAACCTACTTCCTTACCACTCATAGTGAATATAGCATTAACACCCTTTATGTTGGTTGATTCGTGATCAGCCTGTGCCATGTGTCGTCCTTGTGGATTTGGTTGAGTTTGAGATGAGAATTTTTCTTGCTCGTGCACACTCAGGACATTAGTCAATTTAGATATTTGGCTATTTATTTCCTTATTGTCTTCCGCTACCTTAGCTATCAATGACTTAAACCTCTGATTGGTTTTATTCTCGGTCTCCATAAATGCTTTCTGGGCTTCCATATTCGCTTTATGGGCTTTTGTGAGCGATTGCATCGTATCCTCTAAAGAATTCCTAGGAACGGTGGGTGTGTGATACTGGGGAGCACTATAACCTCTAGGTGGTGGTGTTTAGCTCGGTTGATGAGACTCATGCTTAAGTTGGGATGGTTTCTCCAACTAGGATTATAGGTATCTGAGTAAGGTGTGTAGGGCTTTTAGTACTCCCTAATACATGGTATTTTTCTTCATATGTCCCTCTCATCTCACCATATATCGGACACTCTTGGGATTCTAGCTAGGCTACTGAATGCATAGTCTTGTTATCTCTGGCTATTAAGGCTCCCATCTGTCTAGTCAATAACTCAACTTGTGCCTTAAGATTATCATCTTCCCTAAAATGTTGTAGGCTTCTGCTAGAATAAATGTGTGTCATATCAGTATTGTCTAAGGCATTGGGTCCAGTCCAAGTATGATATTTCTTAGCTATGTCATCTAAATACTCGAGTGCTTCATCAGGGTCCTTTCGGATGAACTCACCATTGCACATTGTCTCAACGAATTGGCGCTCCCTAGAGGTCAGTCCATCATAAAAATAGCTTACCAAACGCCAACTCTCATATCCATGGTGAGGGCAACTAGCTAACAACCCCTTATACCGCTCCTACGTTTGATAAAAGGGTCTCACTGTCTATTTGGGAGAAGGTGGAGATTTATCTTTTCAGGGCATCCGTCTTATGGTGTGGGAAGTATTTCTCGCCTTACGATCCTATTTACCTTGGTCTTAAAGAATACAACCAGCTCTTAGCTCTATCCTTAAGGGCAAATGGGAAGAACTTTAGTCTAATTATGTCGATAGTCCCAAAACGGTCATGCAAGGTTGCTACTACCTCTTCAAACTCCCTAATGTGTATATAGGGATTCTTGCTCTCTAAACCATGAAAAATTGGAAGATACTGTATCATTCCAAACCTAAAGTCTATGTGTGGTGCATTAGGGGGAAATATGATATATGAAGGTGTAGCTGTGTGAGTTAGGTGGAGGTACTCTTTAAGAGTTCTCCTGGGTGGTCTCTCATATTCATTCATATTATGTGCGCTAGACGCGGATGGTGTAGAAAAAGAGTTTTCAAACATATTCTCAGAATCTGAGCTTTGTTCTCATGTCCTAACAAATCTACTAAATCTATCCATACGTCTAGACATGCAATTAAGGCTCAATTACTACGGGAAACAAAAAAATAAAATTATTAAACTAAATAAATAAAAAAAAATTAAAAAGAGAATAAACAAAAAATAAAAAAATAATCTAAACTAAAATTAAAATTGAAATAAAATAAATAAGCAATTAAATGAGCAAATAAATAAATAAATAAAACAAAAAGTAAAATAAAATAGAAAAAAAATTAACTTGGAATGAAATTACCGCAATTGTTGTTGACTAAGCAAACCTGCTCCTTTTGCTTGTAAACCGTCTCCTCGATAACGTCGCCAAATTTTGATTACGTCGAAAAATAAATTACGGTTATCGCAGTATAGCTGGGGTGTTGATTCCTCAGAGAGAAGTTTACAACAGAACTAATTCACCCAAGCAAAAATATTAACGGTAACTTAATAAATAAAACGATGAGATTGCTAATTTAAGTAAATAAAAATAAAATAATGGAAAGATAATAAAGGATAACGGTAGAGAAAAGCAGCAAAGCGTCGGGAATCCCTCTTGCATCAAACTCTTATATTTAGTTATTAATTCCTATTATTACTCATTTGAGGGTTTCACATCTCAAACCAACAACCGGAACATATTCAATTCTACGCATATTAAATTCTAAGGTAATTAATGATTTTTTTCTCTATGTTAACAATACACAAAATTCATCGTTACAAGTTATCTAACGTCGAAAATATACCCTCAGGCAATACTGCAGTAGAAGACCAACACATAAACGACTTTACCAGTCACAACTGAATTCACAAACCACACATAGAAGAAGCATGACTGGATCTATATGCGATTTGACAAAACATAATTTCTGCATTAATAAATCGAAAGATAATAGAGAATAATAAACATCAATTTTGTTAAACGATTAAAAGATTCTTAGGAATCAAAACACACATATAGAATCCAAACACAAGAATTCATCCCTAGCTTTACCTAAGGGATTAGTTCCCAATAAAAAAAAATAACATTTGATTGGAGAGACATATCGCTCTGAATTATCACGACTCCGCGTCCCGGCTTTGTGCTCTGATTTCTTCTTCTACTTCTCTCGGCCACGGCTGCTGCTTCTCTTTGCTTCACCACAACTCTCGGCTTTTCTTGCTATAGCAGAATTAAGAACACTGGTAGGAGATTCAAACGCGGCCAAGACTATTACAGAATCATAAGCCCAAGTGTTGAATAATAGTGCATCCTGAGAATAAAAAATGCCCGACCTGTTCTGATAATGTTCACAGATGAAGACTCTTATGGAACAAGCTATCCTCATGATGTCGCACTTATAATCACTACTAATATGTCAGATGTGGACATGATACTAGTGAATCCATGTAGCACTGTGGATATTATCTCAAATGAGGCATTGGGTGGATTGAGATGGACTTTACAACTTTGATAAATGATACTACCCAAATTTATGATGAAGTCATGAACAACCATGTTGAGCTACTACTTGAATATGAAATTCCCAATTCGGGAGGGAGTTGGGGTCGTATGTGAGAGCCAACAAATGGCTAGAAACTATTTTGCAACATCATCAAAGGAAACCTTATGCATCACTGATGTTATATGGTAGAAAATGAATGAATGGGAGGAGGAGTCAGCAAAATTGGAAACAACTGACACCAAGATTCGCGAAGAGTATCAAGTGTGGAGAAACTGGAAATGAGCTAGAAAGCTCTTAGTGGCTCGAGGAAGTTAGTGAACTTCGGGCCCAAGTTAGAGCAACACATGAAAACAGGGCTCATAAAATTCTTCAGGGAATATATCGATGTTTTCTCTTGGAGTCATAAGAATATGCATGAGATTGATTCTGAGGTCATAATTTAAATGAATTAGAAAAAAAAGACCTTATATTAGGAGCGGTACGAGGTAATTCATGTAAAGATAGATAAGTTGCTACATGATAGATTCATCAGAAAGGTCAAGTACTCGAAAATGGGTATCAAATGTAGTCTTGGTGAAAGAAGCAAATGGTAAGGGATGATGTGTGTAGATTTTTTCAGACTTGAATAAAACTTGCCCTAAGGATAGTTTCTCTCTGCTTAAGATTGATCAGCTAATAGATTCAATAGCTTGCCATGGGCTTATGAATTTTATGGATACATTCTCGGGATACAACCAGATTAGGATGTATCCCAGGGATGAGGAAAAGAAAACTTTCATGACCGATAAGAGGCTCTATTGTTATAAGGTGATACTTTAGGGCTGAAAAATACTGGGGCGACGTATCAGAGACTAGTGAACCGAGCCTTCAAGCCTCTCATCAGAAAAAAATAATGTAAGTTTATGTAAATGATATGATCACAATGTCGGTGCTGTCCGAGGATCATTTGAAGGACCTCAGAAAGACTTTGAACTCCTAAAGAAGTATGAGATGAGGTTGAACACAGAGAAGTGCATGTTTAGCGTATCTTTGAGAAAGTATTTGAGATATATGGTCAGTGCAAAAGGCATTGAAGCAAACCCCCAGAAGATCAAAGCGGTAATAGACTTAAAGTCCCCAATGACTGTGAAAGAAATCCAGAGTTTGACTCATCACGTCACAACACTTAATCGTTTCATCTACAAAGTAATCGAAAAATGACATGTCTTCTTTCAACTTATAAAGAAGGAAAAGGAAGCAGTAGTGTGAACCAGTGAATTTGTGGATGCATTTCAACAGCTCAATGAGTATTTGACCAGTGCTTCACTTCTTACAAAGCCAATTCTGGGTGATAATTATTTATGTACTTAGTCGTTTCAAAGCATGCAGTTAGTTCGATTTTAATACAAGAAATAGATAGGGTCAGGAGCCAATATACTATTCTAGTAAGACATTATTAGACATGGAAACTAGATACCCGCCTCATGGATTAATGGCATTATCACTAGTTACATCGGCTAGAGAGCTACGCCCTTATTTTTAAGCACACCCCATCGGGATATACACCGACCATCCCCTTAGGTAGATCTTGAACACACTAGAAACATCTAGTCGCATTGTAAAGTTGTCGATAAAGCTTAGTGATTAAGATATTTATCATCTACCTCAGGTATCCATCAAAGGGCAAGCTTTGTCCAATTTTATGGTTGAATTTACGAGACCACAAGTGTTGGTGGTCAGAGAGGAATATTAGAAATGAGAGTTATATGTGGACAGGTCAGTTAGTTCCCAATGATGTGGGGCTGCTGTCATTCTTATTAATGAGCGTGATGAAGAAATGAGCTATGCATTGAGATTTGCATTTGAGGCCACCAATAATGAAGCAAAGTATGAGACAATCCTAGCAGGGTTGAGACAATGTGATGTAGTCAGGGTGAGAAATATATGGTAAGAAGTGACTCTCGGTTGGATGTTCAACAACCGAATGTTGAGTTCAATGCTAGGGAGTCCAATATGATAGCTCACCTCAGAGAAGTGAAGAAATTGTTTGAATGGATTGGAAATGTCACTTTTGAACAGATAGGTCGGGACAATAATCAACAGGCCGATTCATTGGTCTGGTTGGTATAATCAATTAAGTCCAACATCTCACGGGATATACCTATGGAAATCCTCAAGTCAAAGAGTGTGGAAGATGTAGACGTGATGGCAGTAGAAACATAAAAAACCGACCTAGATGGACTCAATCAAGAAATATCTGGAGTCTGAGGAGCTACCTAAGGGGATGCAAGAAAAATGAAGTATCGCAGTGTCTATTTTTGCCTTATGAATGAAATTTTATCTAAGAGAGGGTACGCGATGTCATATCTGAGGTGTCTTCGACCCAAGGAGGCTAATTATTCATAAGAGAGATCCATGAAAGCATTTGTGAGAGTCATGGGGTAGGAAGGTCAATCGCATATAAGGCACTCTAGCAAGGCTACTATTGGCCTACAATGCATCTAGACGGGATTGATGTGGCTTGTGCCTGTGAAGGATGTCAGATGAATGCCAATGTGCCTAAGCAACCACCTGAACAATTGAAAACCTTATCTAGCCCATAGCCATTTTCCCAGAGGTATTGGATTTTATCAGTCCACGACCTGCAGGCAAATGACAAGCTAAATATACCATTGTGGCTATAGACTACTCACCAAATAGGTATAGGCTGAATCACTTTCCACCATTACGGAGAAGAAGATCATTGAGTTTGTGAAAAGAAATATTGTCAGCTGGTTCGATATTCCCCAGGCCATTGTCACAGACAATAGGAAGTAGTTCAACAACTTGTGATTCAAGAGGTTCTATGAAGAACTTTAAATTACATTGAGAGTTGCCTCACCATCCCACCTTAAGTCTAATGGATAAGAAAGGACTTCATGGGTCAAACCCTATTTTCTATGGGTGAGTTGAGGAGTTGCCATAAATTTTATGAGTGCATCGGAACAAATGTAAAAACTCCAAAGGTGAAATCTTATTTTCCTTGGCTGATGGGAATGAGGTGATAACACCGACGGAGATCGGGATGTCTACCCATCGGGTTCTGTACTTCAACGAGGAGTAGAATGAGGATCTCATCGGACATAGTGTGGATTTGATGCAGGAACAAAGAGAGAGGTCGACACTCAGGGTAGCAGCCTATCAACAAAGAATGACCCCGTTTCTATAATAAAAGAGTCAGGGTATTGAGCAGTTCACCCCAAAGACTTAGTCTTAAGGCGGGTCACCTTGAACATAAAGAAGCTAGAGAAATGCTCTTTTGGGGTAAAATGGAAAAGGGCCCTATAAAGTGACAAAGGTCATTAGGCTGAGTGCCTATTATTTAGGGCAGTTGGAGGACACCAGACTCAAGAAGTCATGGAATGTAGAGATGCTAAGAAAATACTACTAATAGATCCTCTTTTAGAAAATCCCACAAAGATTTGTAAGATGGGTAATAATTTTTGAAAATACAATAAAGCTTTCATATTTATAATAAAAACGTATATCCATACACACAAGTTAATTATTAGAGTGGGAAAGAATTATTTGTTATTTTGGAAAGTAGTTTTTATATTGGGGAAGCTTTCGATTACCAAAGGTGTGAATTATAGTCTGGAAAACGTGCACCCCATGGAATTCACAACCAACAAATATCACAACATGGGCATCAGAACCCCCTCTGGATTTACGTCATCTGCACTTGTAAAAGATGCAACATGTAGTGTGGAAATGACCTTATTTGGCATTCACAAAATAAGTGCCACAGATCAGAACATGAGTACCCTGTGATTTTTGTGCCTTTGAAGACAAGGAACAACGTCCGGAGTGTTTTGTGCCCCAATGGTGACTGTGACCTTTGAAGACGAGCTACGAAGAACATATGGCTGAGGGCCTATATAGCGATTGTATGCTCAGGGAGGAAAAATACCCCTGTTGATTTGACTCCCCCTTTTAAGGTACATAACACGGAAGGTTGGAGGCCCTCCTTGACGATTGTAGCCTCAGGATAATTATAACATATGTGGCCAGAGGCTCACTTAACATTTGGTATCTCCATTTGAGGTGCATAGTACGAGAGAGAGCCAATAGGCCTCCATAACTATTATAGCATTGGGGATTACATAGCATGGGGAGGGATAATTCCCCATGTTGTTTGCCACATTTTTTTCAGGATCCATAGCTTAAGGGTAACCGAGGTACTCGAGACGATTGGATTAGGAGGTATATAGCACATAAGGTTAGAAGACCTCTGTGATGATTACAACATCGAGGTCTACATAGCATGAGAAGTGATATTACCCCCATGGAATTTTCCACTCTCTTTTAAGATTCATAGTCCGGAGTCAACAGAGGTCCCGATGGTGATTTGATCAAAGGTGCATAGTTTGTGGAGGATGAATGCCCACATGATGATTGTGATCTGAGTGGCACTCGATGGTATGCCACATCAAAGACCTTGTTCTTTTGGCTGATTCAAGGTAAGACATTGCCTCCGTTACTTCATTTTTTTTTGGGTATAGGCTGAGTGATACGTCGCCCCGTGGCATTATTATTTTGTTAATACAACACCGGGTGGGGATGTCGTTATATTACTTTTTATTGGTTCGCTCGAGGTTGAAACATTTTCCCTTAGGTCTTTTGATCGAAACTGGCTTAGGGTAGAGTTTTTTTCGAGGCATCACTGTGTTGATGGCACGAAGAGAGATCATTCCCTCATGACCAAGTATTGAAAAAGCTTAGGGTCAGAATATTTCCCCCGATGTATTGTTATATTAGTGGCATGGGGAAAGTTCATTCCCTCATGGCCAAGAGTTGAAGTGGGTTAGAGTCGAAAGTTCTCCCTCTCATCAATATGTTGATGGCATGATGAGAGATCATTCCCTCATAGCCAAGTATTGAAAAGGCTCGGGGTCGAAATATTTCCCCTAAGGCCTTGTTGTGTTGATAGAAAAAGGATGGATCATTCTCTCGTGGCTAAGTATTGAAAAGGCTCGGGGTCGAAATATTTCCCCTGAGGCCTCGCTGTGTTAATAGAACAATGATGAATCATTCTTTCGTGGCTAAGTATTGAAAAGGCTCGGGGTCGGAATATTCCCCCCGAGGCCTTGTTGTGTTAATGGCACGAGGAGGGTCATTCCCTCATGGCTAAGTGGTGGAAACAAAGCTTAGGGTCGAAAGTTTTCCTTTAAGGCCTCGCCGTGTTGATGGCACGAGTAGATATTTTTCCTTCGTGGTCGAGTATTGAAAAGGCTCGGGGTCGGAATATTCCATCAAGGCCTCGCTTTGTTGATGGTATGAGGAGAGATCATTCTCTCGTGGCTAAGTATTGAAAAGGCTTAGGGTTGAAATATTTCCCCGAGGCCTTATTGTGTTAGTGGCATGGGGAAGGTTCATTCCCTCGTGGTCAAGTGTTGAAACATGCTTAAGGTCGGAAGTTTTCCCCTGAGGCCTCACTGTGTTGATGGCACATAGAGATATTATTCCCTTATGGCCGAGTGTTGAAAAGCTTCAGGGTCAGAATATTTCACCTGAGGTCTTGTTGTGTTTATGGAACGATGATGAATCATTACCTCGTGGCCAAGTATTGAAAAGGCTCGGGGTAGAAGAATATTCTCCTGAGGAATTTTTGTGTTAATGGCACGGGTATGGTTAATTCCCTCATGGTCAAGTGTTGAAACAAGCTCCGGGTGAGTTTTTCCTAAGGCCTCACTGTTTTAATGGCACAGGGATGGTTTATTCCCTCACAACCAAGTGTTAAAATAGGTTCGGGGTTAGAGTTTTCTCCCGAGGTTTTATTTTTTATTGTACGAGGAGGATTGAGTACATCATAGCCAAATGTTTAAAATGGCTCGGGTTCAAAAGTTATCCCTCGAGGCCTTGCTTTGTGATAGACACAAGGTTTGGAGTTTTCCCTCGTGGTCAATTCTTTATGAGTTATTCGTGGAAGAAAGCTATGTTTCTTTGAATAGATTTTGGATAAGTACCAAGCTGCACCGACTCAGGTATGGTTTTGGTGAGTTGAATAGATTAAGATCTTCAAATCATAGCCCTTGGGGAAGACGTAAACTATTGTTGAAATTTTTTCAGTATTGATTGGAGCCTCGGGACATCAAGTTGAGGAATTCATATGGTTAAGTCAATTTTCATATCAAAATAAAGAAAAGGACATCATCTGGTCAATTGTTGGGATTAGACCCGTTAGTTGATCGAGATCATTGTTAATCTGTGGTTAAATGAGGAAAATTTCTCAGTTTTGATCTATGTTTGCAAATTGAAATTTTAATATGTGTTAGGCATCGCGTCAGATGGGGGTGTTATTTAATCGACTCATTGATGAGATCAATTTTTTTATTTGATCGAGTCGTTTATGGAGACTTAACATGTTGATTTGTCAGGATTGTTGTTAAAATGTGCTTGAAATGAAAATTTCTCTATGTTTTGAAAAGACAGTGCCCTAAATCGGGACTTTGCTCGGTGTGTAAAATAAAAAATATATAGAGACAAGTGAAAAATTGAAAAAAGTTTCATTAAATTTGTACCAAGTTATTACAAGATATTCCCCCATACGGGTTGAGGAGAGGTGGAACAATATTGGCTAGTGCTGGTGCATTTTCTAGTGAAAGGACCTTGGGGTATCTTCAGCAGAGGGGCGCACACACAATAGGGGGATCTTCGTTTCTGGCTGGAGGAGGAGACACAGTAGATAGGAGGACTGATTCCTAAATCACCGAGGCGCCTCAGAATAACCCCTCGAGGACCTCCTCATGTCATCCTCATTCAAGGAGTGAAACATGATTTATATCACTCTGCCTATGATGCCGACAACCATGACGCTAATGGGTTTTCAGCCCAGTAGAGAGTACAGATAGCCCACCTGGGACTATCAGGAGAATAAAAGAGTCACCACCTAGTATAAGACATTGGAAATAATTTAAAACCGCACTACATTCCTAGCAAGGTCTGACCTTAAATCCGTTTGAGTTTGGATTGGTCCTTTACTGATGTCAGTAAAATATCTAGGTTTAAAAATGTTATCATCATTCATTTTATAATACAATATCACACAAAAGCAGTTTAAAAGCACACATGTGTGCAAATATTAATAATAAAAGAAATAATAAAGCAACATAGATAAATGTCAGATTATGAAAGTTATAGTTAAAACATAAGTGAAACATCTATTGGGGCAGTTGTGGGACCTATAGGCTCGGATCGGTGTCTTGCGTAGCGGAAGTGGGTCTAACTTGTGGTAATTAAGCATGGGTTTATTTTTAAGTATTTTAATGGAATAATATATTCCATTATGAATGTATGGGAAAAATTCGGGGCTGAATCGGAGTCCGAAAGCTCAAAAATGGAAGAAAATAAGTTTCAGCGCGAGCGTAATGACGAGCACGCTATGGTGCTCGCGCTGTTATAATTTTTTAATTTTTTTGTTTTACAAATTCCTTCAGCTATCTGGAATTCCAGAGAGCTAAAGGAAATATGGTCTTTTACCCTAATTCCATTCAACATTCCCTAAACACTTTCAAAACACCCAAAATCAAAACCAACATCAACATATATTATAGATTAAATCATGTTTATCAAAATATCAAATATTTTTCACCAAAACATATTTTATTCTAAATACATACATGTGTAAAATTTGAATCGAAAATACAAACTAAATTAGAATCCCATAATGAAATGATTCATGAACAATTGTAGGTCACTCAAAGATGGTCAAGTGATTCTAGAATGGTAGTAATAGCTCCAATCTTTTATCTAGAGTTCCAAACTCAAATTTTAAATTTATGTCAAGCATAAATATTTTGACCCAATCACAAGCATATTGTATGTATGCTTACAAAGCATCCGTACATAATTAATTAGCCTAATTTCAACATCAACTATGTTTTTATATATCCAATACATAATTCATCGCTATATGTCTCATTAATGAAAATATAGTTTTAGCGAAGATCAAACTCACCTAATAAGCTTGATTCCAAGATCCAATCTTCTCTTCACTATTGAAATGCTGTAAAGAACTTTCAAAGTTAGCAAACTTGATTACAAGGTCCAATCTTGATTCTAAAGTTAGCAAGCTTGATTCCAAAATCCAATATTGATTTATCCTTATTGAAATGTTGTAGAAAATTTCTCCAAATACCTGTTTTACTTAGGCTAATATTTCTAAATCTTGCTTGTTTTAGCTTTCACAAGCTTAACTTTGTTAAGCTCAAACTTAATTAAAAATTTGCTTAAGCTTGCATTTTATAGCAAAACTTAGATAATTTTTAATTAATAAAAGTTTTAATAAATTTTTAGGTGGGTTTAATCCAATTTGTCTAAATATGTATAATTAGGTGTGACTAATCACCTTTATCTACCACAGTGATTTAATCCAATTAAATCAAGCCAAATTAACCTATTATTACATATTTATAATTGCCAAAATATCCTCCAATTGTAGAGATATTTATAAAATTACAACAAAGCAGCCTGTGTGATCTTGGATTAATCCAATGGATCAAAGTAAATGTTGTAATATTTTATATCGTACCGCAAGTTTACGGTGTCAAATTTTAGTAAAGATAAGTGAAAAAAGTATCGAACCTATAGGGATTATATTCAACTCACACTAAGTACTATAATTTGTAAACCTAACTTTATTTAGAAATCAACTAAATTTAGATTAAAAACTAAATAATTAAGCAAAAAAATATTTGATAAAGATAGACCAAGCTATGAGAGATTCTAGAGTCTGATTTCACCTAGCTATCCCATATGTATTTGTCATGCAATTCAATTCTTATTCAGTTACTTTGTTTATAAGTCAAGAATACTAAATTATTCTAACTCCCTCTCCCGAGTGCCGAGTGAATATGTTATCAATTATAGACTTCAATATCCCTATAAAAATCTAATAATTAACAACTCATCATAATTTGTGATTCTTTGTTAACGACTTTAAAATGGATTATAAATTTTCCCGAACTCTACAAATCTCTCAGGTTATATTCTCAAGATCCTATTCAAAATCATCTCTCCCGAGTGATAGATTCTAAACATGCATCATCTCAATTTGTGGTCAAAAAATTAGAAGCATTAAACACAAGAGAATATAAATAAACTGAATTAAAATTTCATAAAAATCAATTTGACAAAAAAAAACATATAGGTTTGAGCATTGGCTACATCATCCTCTAGAATAGTAGAGTTAGTTCATGACCAAATAATAAAACAATGAAATCATGGTCATGAATCTAATACAAATCATTAGAGTTAAAGAAAGAAACTAGAAGATTAAACCTGAATCGAATCCCTTCGTCTTCGGACGTCACCGCTTTCGTCTTCTTTTATCGCTCTTCAATCTTTCTCTTTGAATCTATATAAAATATGTGTTTTGAATTCCTGAGTTGTGTATTAGCCTCCTCCCTAGGGTTTTGGACGAGCTTATGTATTTATAGGGAAGTCCCGGAGTCATTGTGCATGTCTAATACTGATTTATTAAGATTCTGGGTTTCTGTCGCGCCGTGACGCCAGTCAATTCTTCTGGTGTCTTATTTTCTGCGCTTTCCACTCTTCCCGCATGCTTCCGATGTGCCCGTAAGGTCCCAAAACATATACAATTACTCCAAGATCCGTGTTCCAATGCTTCATACTAATAAAACATAAAAGAAACTACAAAATATATTAAATGATAAAGAATCTAACAAAATAGTAAGCTAAGAATGCATTAATAAATGGGTATAAACCGCACTTATCAAACACCCCCAAACTTAAGATTTTGCTAGTCTTAAGCAAAATACTAAATAAAAACTCAATAGTCACTTCCCTAACTACCTAGGTTCTTACTGCTAGAAACCTATTATTAATTGCTTATGAGTCTAACCTAAATCACTTTCTTAAAGCATCATATAAAAGTCAATTGGGAACTTATCATTTCTAAGATTTCATATAAAGCAAAAAAAATTCATCATTAGATTTATGTTTTACTATCTAGGATTAAAAAATAAAAAAATAATTTTTTTTTTTAAATAGCAGGAACTATCAATACATGCACACACCTCCAAACTTAAAACTTGCATTGTCCTCAATGTAAGATAAACATAAAGAAACAAGAGTGAGGAACAATACTACCGTGCATGTGTAACACCCCTCCAGAGGCAGGGTGCTACCTGCAGGAGACATGATTAACCCATCTCCATAAGCCTATGAATTTACCAAAAATTCGGCATGATGTATCATAAAACTGGATAACCTGGATCGCAGTCCAGCATCAAATGCAATCTAAGATTACTCCAAACAAATAAAAGACCTCAGGTCCACACAAATCTCATCAAAATCATATCCTAAGGGCTCCGCCCACACCATTTTCAACACTCAAGGGCTCTGTGCCCACCATAAACAATCAAAATATTTACTCAATATATATATACAACAACATGCTCAGCACGACAAATAAAGTAATAACCAAGTATTTTAACCAACACATACTCGTCTTCTGTTACTATTTCCTCTTGAAGTGTTGCTTCTTTTTCTTTACTACCTAAGTCCTGAGAGGTATCTTTAATCTCTTTTTCGCTCTTGAGGGTTATAGCTTGACACCGCTCTTTATGATTAACTTCAGTATTACTAGGAAATACCCATTTTTGTTGATTAGTCATGGAAGAAGCAATCTGCTTAATCTTCACTTTTAAAGACTTTATTATTGCTCTGATATTGCCCATGTGCATTTCAATATTATTCAGCCTCGACTCATTTTTCTCAAACCTCTCTGAAGTTTTAACAATAAATATGCTCATGAGATATTCTAAGGAAGGTCTCTGCCCTGATCTTTGATTGTTGGAGCCAGAAAGAGGTTGCAAGATATTTTCTATGTTAGCATATGATAAGTTCAAATGATAATGGTTAGGCATAAGAATGCCTCTATAATTATTGAAGTTCAAATTGTCATCTGTCAGGTAAGATCATTCTATTACCAGCAGCAACTTCAATAAATAGTTGGCCATTTTGATTGGTCAATGCTGTTAGATGAGTTATGAGGGGTGACACTTGAGCTGTAAGTGCAACAATAGGATCTACCTCATATATACATGCTACCTTAGGACTAGTGCGTTCACTTGGTCATTGGAAATCGTTAATAGCCATCTCCTCTAATAAAGCATAGACGTCTTCAGCAGATTTCTTGAACAGGATTCCTCCAACAGCTGCATCGACCATGGTCCTATTTGTACCATTCAACCTATTGTAGAATAACTGAATCTGAACTCAGTCTTTAAAATTATACTTTGGGAACCTCGTAAGTAGATCTTTAAAGTGCTCTTAGGCCTCATACAGATTCTCAGTCTCTAACTAAATAAATATGCTAATTTCTGTTCTTAGTTGGGCAGATTTAGCTGGTGGAAAGAACCTTGCAAGGAAAGTTGTAGCCATATCCTGCCATGTTATGATGCTCCCCATCAGAATAGATTGCAGCCAACCCCTCACTTTATCCCTTAAAGAGAATGGGAACAAGCGTAGCCTGATGGTCTCTTAGTGACTCCATTCATCTTTATTGTATCTATCATCTCTAAGACATCCGTAAATGCATGTTGGGATCTTCTATAGCTGAACCCCTAGACTAGTTCTTTTGCACCATGTTGATCAATGCAGGTTTCAGCTCAAAGTTATTGGCACTGATTGGTGGGTGCGCAATCCCAGAATAGTTATCATCAATAACTGGTTTAAAATGATCTCTAATTACAACATGGCGTGGGTCTTTCTCTATATTTTTAGCCGTCATTGCTTCTTTCTCTAATTTCCTTTGTCTCCTTGCTGTTCTTTCTATTTCCAGATCAAACAGAAGCGAGTCAAGACTTGTTGATATTCGCATTCACTGAAGCACAGAAAGACAAGAAAAAGCACCAAAATAAAAATAATAATATAAATAAAATAAAAATCTAAATTAAAGTTAAGGTTATTTGGTAATAGTTTAATATGAATTAAATTAACAATCCCCGGCACGATGCCAAAAACTTGTTGTGATATTTTATATCGTACCGTAAGTGTACAGTGTCAAGTTCATTATATTCAACTCACACTAAGTACTATAATCAGTAAACCTAACTTTATTTAGAAATCAACTAAATTTAGATTAAAAACTAAATAATTAAGAAACAAAACATTTGATAAAGATAGACCAAGATATGAAAGATTCTAGAGTATGATTTCACCTAACTATCCCCTATGTATTATCATGTCATTCAATTCTTATTAATTTGCATTGTTTATAAGTTAAGAATCCTAAATTATTCTAACTCCCTCTCATGAGTGCCGAGTAAATATATTATCAGTTACCGACTTTAATATCCCCATAAGAATAATTCATTACACTTTATTCTAGAGTATGATTTCACCTAACTATCCCCTATGTATTTATCATGTCATTCAATTCTTATTAATTGCATTGTTTATAAGTTAAGAATCCTAAATTATTCTAACTCCCTCTCATGAGTGCCGAGTAAATATATTATCAGTTACCGACTTTAATATCCCTATAAAAATATAGTAAATAACAATTCATTACACTATGTGATTATTTGTTAACGACTTCAAATGGATTATAGATTCTCTCAAACTCTACAAATATCCTAGGTTATATTCTATAGATCCTATTCAAAATTCCATATTCCTAGTGTCGGATTCTAAACATGCATCAGCTTAATTTGTGGCCAACAAACTATAAATATTAAACATAAGAGAATATAAATCAACTGAATTAAAATTTCATAAAAATCAAATTGGCAAACAACATATAGATTCGAGCATTGGCTACATCATCCTCTATAATAGTAGGGTTAGTTCATGACCAAATAATAAAACAATGAAAGCATGATCATGAATCTAATAGAAATCATTAGAGTTAAAGAAAGAAACTAGAAGATTAAACCTGAATCGAATATGTTCATGTTCGGACGTCACCGGCTTCGTCTCCTCTTATTGCTATTTAATCTTTATCTTTGGATCTCTATAAAAATATGTGTTTTAAACTTTTAGCCTCCTTCTTAGGATTTTGGACAAGCTTACGTATTTATGGGGAAGTCCTGGAGTCCTTGTGCATGTCTAATACTGATTTATTAAGATTCTAGATTTCTGTCGTAGTGCCGAGGCGTCGTAATTGGCGTCGTGATGCCTAACTCTCGGGAAACCACTTTGTTGGCATCTTGAGGAGGCACCGCGACGCTAATCAATTTTTCTCGTGTCTTATTTTCTGCACTTTCCGCTCTTCCCGCATGCTTCCGATGCGCCCGTAAGGTCCTAAAATACGTACAATTGCTACAAGATCCATGTTCCAATGCTTCCTACTAATAAAACATAAAGAAACTACAAAATACATTAAATGATACGAAATCTAACAAAATAGTAAGCTAAGAATGCATGAATAAATGGGTATAAACTGCACTTATCAATAAATAATTAATATTATTCAATAACACTTAATTATGTTAGTTGATAATTATAATATAAAATATTATTTATTATAAAAAAATTATCGGCTACACAAGTGTTAAACGAGTACACTTCATATTGTGAGACTCTTAAAGTCCAGACACGTTCGTCATATACGCCTACCTTATATGTACGTAATTTGGCCACCTCCGAATTCGCGAAGAACACGAACGACTTTTCTGAATTATATAAGTCGAGGTCTTCACATATGTTTAACAATCCCTCCGTTGTAGGCTATCTGAGTTGTGCTTAGGAAACATAGATTATACCGTCAAGTTTCTGAGGCGCACATCTCATGTCGACATGTGCACGATTCTTTATAACTAATTAGAACACAATTTCTAACTTATGAGATCCACCTTAGGTGATCGGCTTTGTCCAAAGTCTTAAGATCGTAATTTACTCACATAGATACCTAAACCCCTTATGGTACACATATGGGCCGACGGATCTTATCTTGATACGCACTTGATTAACGAGTGCATCGGTCCACACCCAACGAACATCTAGCGGTCAGACCATGAAAAGTCTCTGACATATATGGTATCAAAGTATGAAGGATCACACATAAAACCAATGTTATCCAATAGTCAAAGGATCACATTTGCTACTGGACTCGAGAAGATTCCTATTGACGGTGGTACGTACTTCCAACTATTAAGATTCACCTGTGAGTCATTCAGTATTCGCTCCAATGAATATGCACATTATAAGTTCTAATTATTAAAAAAAAAAAAAAAAGTAACAAATAATACTAATACAATTTAAACAAGCTTAAAAAATAATAATAAACCATAAAACACTACATTAGTGCATCTAAAACTATACTAATAATAAATAATTTTAAACCGTAAACATATAAAATTTTAAATTGTATGTAATAAAGGGCCGGACGTGGGTTTTTCTTTTAAAAGCCCTTATCCAGCCTTTAACTAAAGGTCCTTATTATTTAAGACCCTAGTCCCGATCAATAAAAAAAGGGCCAGACCGATCCAGCCCAACCCTATCGTCATCATATCAATTTAGTTTAGTCAAAACCACCAATTTAAGGACCATTTTTTATTTTTGACAATTATTTGATTTACAAATTAGAAACTTAAGTCGTTTTTCTCAATTTTTATGTTTGTTTAGTATTTGTTAATCATAAATAAATGATTTTTTTTTTTGAAAATCTTAGGAAATAAATTTTAATTTTTTTTATTAACATTTCCGATTATAATTTTCAATTAAACTACCTAACTTTTAGCTCCATTAAATTATTAGAGAGAATTTTTGTAGCAAGACAGAATAAAGTGTCACTTAAATACACGAAAACTGAATTAGGCAAATCCAACGAACTAAAATAAACTTGAATACTGCTACTTCTAGAGTCCTAAATTTGTCCTATACAGAATAATAAGCCCAAAAAAAAAAAAAAAATCATATGAAAATGATTTTTCAATCGCATGAATAATTTTGACGTGACAGTCATTCTTTTTGGATAAAAACCTATAATATTTTTTCTTACTTTTGTCAAAATTATTATTTAATTACTAAACACTTTCAATTTTTATTTTATAACTATAAGTTTGTTCAACTATGAACATTAATTAGGATAAAAAACAAAAAAATTATTTTGCTCGACCGGCATGTCCGACCAGGCAAAAATAATAAAATACTAGGGCTAAAAAAAAGGGTCACATGATGTGCTCTTAATTATGAAAAGATGTCCATTCAGAAATTAAATGACAAATCTGTTTCATAATATTTGATGAAAAATTTATGACATATTCATTATTTTTGTCGAATTATTATTTGAGAATCATATTTACTAAACTTCGACTTTACGACAGCAATTTTTTGCCACATCTGCTGGAGCTTAAAGCTACAATACCTCAATGCTAATTTTATCAAAATTATTATTTAAGAATCACATCTGTTAAATATTTTTAAATTTTCTGTTACAACTACAATATTTTTCACCGTGGCTGTAGCTTAAAAAACTACGCATCTCACTACCAAAGAGACCCTCAATTAGAGGTGCCGGAATCGAACCGTACGGTTTTCGGTTTCACAAGTGTGGAATCGGAATCAAATCGGATAATTCCGGTTCGGTTCCGATTCCACACTTAAGTGGAACCGAAACCGTAATCGGAACCGGAACCGAACCGTTCGGTTCCGGTTCCCTTCAGTTTTTTTTTTTTTTTTTTTTTTTTTTTTTTTTTTACTTTTTTGAAAAAAAAAAATGAGATTTAGGGGATTAGGATTCGTCTTGGAATCCTACGATTACAAGAGAAATCTTACGGTTCCAACCGAAACCTTGGCCGGATCTACCCTGAATAACTGCAACTAATGAACATGAAAAATGATAAAGGTCACATGGATGCGTTCTTAATTATTGAAAGATGTTTAACCAATGATAAATCTGTTTTATAATAAAGAGTGCTTACTTTAATGAATAAAAATATTAGCAGATAACCCGCTCGATGCGAGACTCGTCTTATTAGTGAGAAATATGATATAGATCAAATATAAAAAATAAAATTAATTAATATCGTATCTTCAATTATAATTGTCCAGACAATGTAATTTCTTTAACATTCTTTTAAATCAACAAATGTAGCTTCTAACTTATTCCATTTTATATATTTTTTTTTAATTGATGGAGAATAAATCTTTTAGTGTAAGTATAGGTTTGGCTAACTTAGGGACATTTTTATAATTAACTTAAAATAAGTAATGACACTTGAACTTCTACTAATAAATAAGTGAGAATTAATGAATAATATGAAAAATTAAATATTAATAGTTCATTGGGAATAAATACATATTTAATTAACAAACTTTCAACCATTAATATTTTAAGAAAACGAATAGTTTGGAATAAAGCATTAATAACTCATTTGAAATGATATGTATTTAATTAACTTATTTTCAATATTTAATAATTGGAGGATTTGAGAAAATAAAATATCACTAATAGAAGAATATGAAGAGTTATACATAAATAATTCATTTTAAATATTAATAATTCATTTTAAACAATAACGATTCATACGTATACGTAGACCTTCTCAAAGATGAAAATGCTCATGTGAACGGCTTAAAAAAAATCATTTCTCATTTTTTATATAATATATATAGATTATTTGTATTTTTACAATAATTTAACTGCTTTTACATTTAAAAAAAAAAAAAACTGAAGGTCATCAAATTGAGATCATGCAACATAAAGGTCGGTAGCATTAAGATCAAAGTGGGAACACGTTACATATAACACAGTTAATACTAGTACAATCTATAGTATTGTAATTAAATGCAGTTTGAAAAAGGTGACTAGATGCAGAGCTAGCTTTGGTATTTTTGAGGTTTTTATAAAGAAGGATACAATTTTATTAAAAATAAAGAGTCACCAAAAGTAAGAATAAGAAAATTACATCATCTAAAGAACATGTTAAAGATAAAGAGATAAGTTACATAAAGTCCAGGATTTAACAAAAGATGGGGACAACACCAAATCTGCTCTAGATGAATAGAAATCAACATGCATGATTGATAATCATCTATAGTGTTAGTTCCATTTTTATTGGTAATGTCCGTAACAAAATAAGTTCAATTGAGTTGTAATGATTCTTGAGGATCTTGGGGCAATTGAACAAAATCTGATGGAGTTATCCGAGCGATGTTTACTCTTTTGAATATTTCAGAAGATTTAGAGATCAAATTGATACCAGTCCGCGACTGCGTTCTTACTTGCGTTCGAACATTTTCGAGGCAGAAACTTTGCGTTTGAGTTGCGTTTGAAGTGCGTTCGAACGTTCCTGCGTAAGTAGGTTTTCTTAGACACGTTTTAAAGCCAAAATAACACTAGGAAACCATTTTTCCGTTGCCCTACCTATATAAATAAACATTGAGCCACCTTCCCCAATAGTTAAAACAAAAATCATTTGAGCCAAAACCTCTCAAAGCTTTCAACTCTCTTTGATTCCACCATTGAAGACTTCTTATCTCCTTGTCTTCTTCATTGATGGTGTGAATGTTTCTTTGATAAACCTTCAACACAACTTAACCCAAATTCTCTAATCCTTTAGAGTTTTTTAGGAGGAAGTTTGGTAGTCGGAGTTCCGGCGTCATTGGTGATACAATCTACTCAGAGACTTCAGAGGTTCTGAAGAAAACCGTGGGTTGCGGGCTTGAGGAGTTGCCTTGAGTTCTTGCAGTATTGAGATACTTGAGTCGGTGGAGTTGCCACCATAGGTCTTGACCATCGCTGTAAGTTTTTCTCTATATAATGGATTCGGGTGGTAGCCTATACCTGGAGTGGTTTTTTACTTGTAAGTGTTTTCCACTTCGTCACCAAAATTATTGTGTTGAATTTTGTGTGATTGGTTTATTTTCCGCAATTTATATTTCGCTTTAAATTAATATTGTGGATCTTATTATTGTTGGTTGATTTGGTAATTGCCTGTTTGTATTCCATAGTAGCAGTAACAGGACTTGTCCTGCTTATTGTTTGTAATTCCGCATAGGGTCAGAACCTTTGTGTAAAATCGAATTTTCATATAGGTTAAACATAAAATCTTCTCACAATTTGCGATAAATTTACCTCAGTAAGCAGTGATTGTTCCCGTCAAATGGTAAAGCTTGAAAAAAATTATTCATAAATAAACTTTCATTGTCAAAAGGTGTGAACTCTAATATAACTTTAGGACAAAAATACTACTCTCTTATCAACTATACTTGTGAATATATGGGGCACAATGAATTGATTAATAACTTGTTAATTATGTATATGGAGAATGGTAAAAAGTATTTAAGAATTTACTTATTTGGTAATTTAGAAAGAAAGAAAACAACTACTAACTTAGATAAGAATTTTACTTTTTAACTTGTTTGTCTTGTTTCTTTTATCTTGTTATTTAGTTTTGTGTTTTTGCATTTGATTGACGTTTGTGGGTACCTTCACGAGACTATAACTTGTCCACTAGGGACACCTAGGGGTTTAAAGGCTTGTTGTATACGCTAAATGCAACTGTGATCCCTACAAAAGTGGCTTAGGTTAATTTAGTTTTAGTTGTTTATTTCATTTTGTTTTGTTTATTTTGCTCGATGACTAGCAAAATGTTAGGTTTGAGGGTGTGATGAGTGGAAAATATATCAATATTTATCATCATTTAACTTAATATTTTGTATGGTATCTCGAGTTTTATGAAATTTTTGATGTGTTTTTATTTATTTGAAAATAAAAATAAAATCGAGACTCAATGGAATCAAAACGATGAAAAATGGAGTAAAAAGAGCAAGAATGGAAATTTACAGCTCGCATTGCGAAGCGCAACATCCTTTGTTCGCGACGCCGTCGCTATCAAGCTCCGAAGGTTCCCCTGCCGACACGCATCATCAACTATGCATCGCTTCACGACGTGCAAGACCTTCTGCATCGCGACGTTCAACAAATCCGTGTACACGTGTCTTCCAGCTTGCTTGTCGCGACGCGCAACACCTTTTGCATCGCGACCTGAGACCAAAAATTTACCTATAAATATCATTTGATTTCATTTGAATTTTCATACCTTATTTGATTCCTTCTTAAGGAATTAAAGATTGTATCTTGTGTGTTTTTATTTAGTAGTTTGTAATGTATTTTTTTTTTAGTAATAATAGTTTGTGTGTTTTTATTTACATTATGTTTAGTTAATTTATATTCGCTGGGATAAATGGGTGAATCTTTTAATATGATAATTTAGATTAATCTCACTTACGTTATAATACATAAATTGTTCCCGCTTATAGGGCCGGTTTATATGACAACTTGGATTACGGCCTATATAACTGGTTTTATTGGATAAAATTGATTACCACCTATATGACCGATTTTATATAACAATTTATATATTATAAAAAGTGAGAATTCTAAATTTGAAATATTAATAACGGATCTCCTAACTTCAGCATTTTATTTTTTAATCTAGGGAATTGATGAAACATAATATTCATGAGTTCCATAATTGATTTTCGTATATAATGTGTGATACATTGGCTTGTTTATTGAATCTAGATCTTAATGATTCTTATTGTCTGATCATCAATAAGATTTATGTGGTAAACGTATAATGAACTTGAGAAAGGGATTTTATGTTTAACTTTAGATTCAATAGCACAGATCTCACCTTAGGAATTTCCTTCCAGGATAGACATATACCTGTCGAGTGTGTGTAGCCATAATTGGAACTTGACCTTAAAGAATTCAGGGTTTCTTAGTTAACATAGACGTATAGTTAATTGAGTTACTGTGAATGTTTGCATTCGACCATCGAAAGAGGCTTATGCATATCTTCGTGTTCCAGGTTAACAAACTGATATATTACACATGTATAGGATAATCAATTCATCATTAGAGTAATATTGAGCGGATTCACAACCCTATATGTTTTGTCTTTTCTTTCTTTCCTTTGTATTTATTTGTATTTTTATTATTTTTTAGTTAAATAATCCACATTCAACCAATACTATCCCTTCCAACCCCAATTAGATACTCGTAAATAAGTAGTTTCAATAATTAACAACGTAAGAAATAAGTCCTCGTGAGATCGATATTTTTATACTAATTGTGCGATACGTGCGCTTGCGTAAAGTGTGTTTACCGCGGATCAACAAGCTTCCAAAGCTTATGGTACATCGGGATAAACCATTGGTACTCCAAATCCAACATACAACATGTGTTAATCTTATAGATTATAGGAGTTCGAAAGTATTTCAAAAACCAATGACTAGGAATATTTACTTTATAATAATTTATAATAGTAATATTATCTCAACGTCAGACCACCTAATGTCCAGTATTATTACAAGACTATTCTAATGTCGATATTATTCTTAGCATATTTATACATCAATCTAATATGCATAATGACATTACCATTAATAAGGTTTGAAATGAAAATGTAGTTATTTTATTAATAAATAATAAAATACAATGTATAATACATTATTTGGATTGACGTTCCAAACACCAACCCCAACATTTATCTACTGTACTTGAGCTCAGATCGGGTGATTTGACGGCGGGATTTCTAACTTTTTTCCATAAAAAAAAAAAAAAAAAAAGAGGATAGATTAATTGCTTTCATATGCTAACCAATTCAAAGCAGTAGAACTCTATTTATACAGTAACCTACAGCATGCATTCCTGCATGCTGTTTTAAGTTCTCTCTTGTCATTAAATTTCAGAGTACATGATATTTTAGAGTCCGTTTGGGAACGTGATACATAACTATCAAAATGTCCCAAAATTAATGAAGTTGTTCCCATTACTCAACTACTAACCTAATATATGTCTCCACGGTTTCCAGTACCATTTCACAAACACTTACTTCAAATTATGATTAGTTGATTTTTTGGTTTATATATGGTTTTTGTATTTTTTGTATTTTTTTTTTTATTTTAGCTATAAATTGATTAGAGGTTGATACTCTTTCTTTGTTCGGAATTTCCTTTTAAATTTACTGATAAAGATTTTTTCGAGGCCACTTTATTTTTACTCCTATCAATATCATATTGTACTAAACTCTTATTATTAATTTTTTAGTGCAGCACTCTCCAAGGCAGACCTACTTCAGGGTTAGCCGGGCTAGAGAGGCAAGTCCTAAAATTGAAAGAATCAAAGAAGGCTTTGATTATGGGGAAATACTAACAAGTACTTTAAGGGTACTCTTTAAGGATATATTTTTGAAAATTTTTATGGGAAAAAAAAAAAATAATTAGTGTTTTAATAATTTTCTACATTTCCAAAAAAGTGATGTGAAATTTTTTCAAATATAAATTCTTAATGAATGCCCTTAAGGTACTAATTAGCATGACTCTTGATTTTGTTACCAAAACCAATTATTATTATTTTTAATTAATACCCATAATCTATTTGTTTTTGGCATTTTTTTTCAGGTAATGAGGACCTTTTAAGGACAATTTTAAATTCCCACACCTTTAATAAGAAAGAAACAAAAACATTTTACTAAATATTTAAGGAAGAAACAACTTAAATACAGTTATATACCTATATAATTATACCTTAATACCCATAATCTATTTGTAAATTTATAAATTTGGTCTCTAAAAACTGTAATTTCAACAAGTAATCACAATGTTGGCCTAAGTAGGGATAGTAAAAATATCCATAGAGATTCGATATGTTAGGTTGGATAAGAGTATTTTTTTTTTCCGTTGATTGGACATGTCAGGTATGTATATTATCATCCTCGTTAAAATAGAAATAAAATCATTATGTGAATTAAAACCCACATAAGGTCCCATAGAGGGTTGGAATAATAGGAGCAATAAGAGGATAATTTTTGTATTCGTTAATTGAGAATGACAAATACGGATATTAATATCCCGGTATACCTGAACTATTGCCATCAGTAGCCACAAATGGGAGGATGCATTTCAAATAAAGTTGACAAAGTTTAAAGAGCAGAGGGCGATGAAAAATTAAGCAAATGAATTAGGATAAAAATCCTAATTATTATACTAATTGCCTGCATTGCGAATACAATTTCTTAATTTTTGAGATCTTTTGAGGTCCTGAGTTCGAATTGAGGGAGTGTGTTTCCTATAAAAGTCTGGGACGATCAGGGATTTTACATGATCCACTTAAACCCGAAATGGATGATTTGATGGCAGAATTTCCAACAATTAAAAAAAAAAAAAAAACTTTTGTTATCTTTAACTCTCGTTTATGTGTATCAAATGATTACTATATTTTTTTTTTTACATAATAATTTATTATAATATACATATATTATAATATGAGATTTGCTTTAAGTCTAAATTTATACACTTATAATATAGTTGAAAAAACTAAGCATATTGTATAAAATTTCAGGGATTTGAATGTTATTTCTCTTCAAACAAATTCCAAAAAAGTTCCCGTTTAAAAATCATAAAAAGAAAAAACTCGATTAAAAATAAAATAAAACAATGTAAACGATTTATTAAAAAAAAATAATAATAATAATAATACAAAATAAGTCTAACTTTTCTCTCTCTGTCAATTTCTGTCCTCGCTTTATAAATACAACGAAGCATACGATAAATAAAACATTGGTCTTGTATACTAACAATAAGATAACAAATAGTCGTTTAGAAAATTTTCTCAGAAGCAGATTGCAGAGAAGCAAGGCCCTGTTTGGTTCATCAAAGCGATCAAAAACTCCTCAAATGGTATGCATACAAATATCTCTGCTTGTTTATTATTACGTCTTGTATTTGTAAAAGCAAAAAAAATAATAATTTAAACTTGTGTTTTATGTTCTTAAATCGGCTGTTTAATTTCCGGTGAATGAAAAGCAGTTTTTGAATGCAAAAGCAGTTTTTGTGGGTGTAGAAGTGCTTTTTCAAAAGTTGAAAGCCTAGAATTGTGTGTTTTGGCAATTGGATTGTTTATTTTTTTGCTTTTTGTTTCTTGTTTTTTTTGTTTGTTGGCATTGCTTTAACTTTAAGATAGAATCTATTACATGTCCATATTAGCTTAATGATCGAATAGGGTTTTGTTCAAAACTAAAGTATATTACAAGTCAGGGCATTTCTAATAAAGCAAGAAAAACTTTACAAGTTGAGTGCTTTATTTGAAAGAATTATTGCATTTTTTGATGTAAACTTTTTATAATTTGTTTTTCATATAAGGAAAAATGAGTGAAACCCCTACAATGATTTCTTTAAATATTTATTTATTTAATTTGAATTAGTCAAATAAATAAATAATAAAATATTTGGAAGTAGGATTTTACTTAATTTTAAAATATGAAATGAATTTTATTTAATTTTATCAAATATTATGAGAATTCGCTCATTTTCCCTTCATATAGTGATTATAAGGAGAAAATGAAGGAAACTATTTGTACTTTAAAAATTACTTTTAACACACATATTTTAATACAATTATTTATGATAAAAATATTCATAATGTAAATTATTGTTAACGATAATTTATGATATGTAAATATAATTATATTGTTTTCAACACTCATCAAGTTACACCATGATTAATTTTTTCATTCAAATTTTATGATGATACCAAGTAAATTTATATTGATTTATTGAGATTTAAGATGTTCTTTCTTTCTTATTTTTTTTCCTTGAGATGCTCTCCTGGGATTAGTATTTTTATGGAATAAATGTCTCTCTCATTTATAGTTGCAGGTGGTCCTTTTTTTTAACAGTGTTTTTCTTGTTTCCCCATTTTGATAGCATGCTTCATGCCATGTCAAACGGCCTGATTCTTTCCTTCGGCAAAAGTATATTATTTTGTTTTAATTTCTTAACTAAATAAAATTTAATAGAAAATGAGTGTTCTAAATTATTTTTGAGTTAATCCCAATGTTGAGTCAGTGGTAAAGGTTTTGGGCTTGAGTGGTTTGTTCCCTCTCAGGTTTAATATTCGAATCTCACTAGATGCATTTCCTTGGGGCCATGCCCCATTGCCTCATGGTGTGAAAAACCAGCGACTTATCCTGATCTGTGTTGGGAAACTTCTGAAGGCACGAGACAAGGTCTCGGAGATTAGTTGAGTTACACGTAAGTTGACCCGGACATCCCGATTATCAAAAAAAAATATATTTTTGAGTGTGCTAAATTTTTGTGATCGTGTTTAGTAATAAAGTAATTAATTTAAATGGTTTAAATGAGAGTTATTTTTGGAATGTACAATGTAAAAAATAAATAATTTTAATTTTGGTGGGTGAGTATGTAAAATAATAGACCATTTAAAGTAGTGTCAGTTGTCCCATCCAAAAAAAACAATTAGTAGTTGAATCTGCAAATGACACGATTGATAGGTAGAGAAAGCAATTCCACAAATTCAAAACGGAATGATTTTTTTGTCCCAAAAAAAAAATATAATGGGACGAGATTATAATGATTTTTCGTCCAAATTTTATAAATGGGATGAATGATTTGAGATTGACAAATCTCTTCTTATCATGGATCGTTGCCAACCCTACTTATAGGGTCCGTTGTTTCATAATGAAAATATTTTCAAAAAATATTTTCATTATTTTATGATGTTTGGGATGCTCATGAAAAACTTAGTCAATGTAAACTATTTTTCAGTTAATGAAAAAATTATCGTTTTTGGGAAAAATGATTTACATAATATAAATTCGCTAGTCATTTTTTGAAAATTTTTCTCTTTTCCAAAATTTTCATTGTTCACTTTAAGGAATGACAAAATCCGGACTTAGACCTGGAACTACATGGATCTAAGTCCGAAATTGATATTGTGGATCCAAGATAGTATCTAGATTCGAAAAATTATCCAGATCCAGATGCAGGTGTACTCAGTCCGGATCTGGATATACCTGAAAATTCTAATTTTTTAAAAATCTTTTTTGTTTTATATTTGCATAAAATTAATAAAATTATTGATTTGGGTCTTGAAATTTCGGACTCTATTGGATATGGATTCGAGATTACCTGGATATGGAAATCCTGATTTTTTAAATTTTTTAAATTATATTTCTATAAAATTAATAAAATTATGCACTCGGAACCCCGAGAATATGAACCTACGTGGATATGGATTTGAAATTACCCGAATCCAGAACGTCATTTTTTTTTTATCTTTTTTCAATTATATTTGTATAAAATTAATAAAATTCTTGACTCGGGTTCCAGTATTCCAGACTCGTTTGTATCGAAATTGGATATATTATGATTATATCTAGAAATAGAGATTTTTTAATCCTTTTCAATTATATTTATATAAAATTAACAAAATTATTGACTAGAGTCTCATATATTCAGACTGATATACAAAAATAAGAAAATACTTTCATTTTCAAAAATAATTTTCATTATGTATATTTTTACCTATGGAAATGATTTTATTTCGATACAAATGACCCGTAGTGTAATTTATAATTTTAATCCTTTTTTAACTTTAAATGGGAAAATGTTTCTTTACCGCTAGTCCAATGTAACGGCTTCACTATTTGAAAACACGTCGAAAGTGGTTTTTTAGATGGAGTTTGATGGTGTAGGGGTTAGGATCTCAATTTAAGATCTTGAGTTTGAATCCATGTAGTGAATTTCTTTTAAGGATCTGGGATATTGGAGATTTTACCAGCTTCCCTTAAGTCCGAAATGAGTGATTTGACGGTGGGATTTCCAACGATTTCAAAAAAAAATATATTTTTTTAGATGGAATTTTGGATTGATCTCAAAATTAAACAAAATAAAAATCTTTCTCATCGTGTAGGGTTTGTTATATAAATTATTTGACATCATTATACTCTATCCTGATTTATTAAACTTATTAATATACATCTCTCTTTATAGTTTATTTTATACGTCCACTTAGGTCTTTCCCGATCTTACTTAACGTATGACAATTCTATTTTTCTTCTTTTCTTATTGAGATACTTGAAAATTTACGGTACATCCGAATTATCTTAATCATATATATCTCATTTTCTCCTCCATCAAAAAACACTTTATTTATTGCTGATCTAAGAAAAAACTCTTATAAAATACTGATTAAAAAAAAAAAATCACTCTTATATTTTATTTATTGCTTAAATATGTGGACAGAAGGTCACTCGTCAATTAGAAAAACAATGACCCAAAACAATGCCGGGTCCAATTGCTTTTATTTATTTTGTAGTTTTTGTCTAGATTCGTTTAGTATCTTCTAATTAAAGTAGCCTACCTTCAGCAACATTGAGCTCATCGATAAACTTTAATAATCTTGTATTAGTTGGTTAATAAATCATTCATGATCTAACCCATTAGCGAAAGAGACTGTCAATTATTTTACCTAATACAATTAGGAGATGTTTTAAATTATTTAAAAAGAGATGGGTTAGATTTTCTTTGGTGTTCGTTAGATTTTTAAACTGTGCTATAATTGTATAGATTTAAACTGTGCTATTTTTGCCTGCACGGGCATGTCATATCTTTCGGACAAATGAACATTTTCATAATATAATATTCATAAAATTTCTAATTAAATTATAAATCTTTTAACTTCATTAAATTATATTACAAAGAATCATTATTTGTGCAATATAGAATAAAGAGTCACTTTAATTAAATTCGTTAAATTAGGGTAAACAATTTCCGTAAAAAAAATATTTTTTATAAAAATCATTTTTCGGAAAGGAAAATGTTTTTCAGTATTTGGCTAAAACCTAAAAAAATTTTCCGATTATTTTCAAATGTTTGTTGCATCTAGGGAGGATATGATCTAGATCCATATGGATGCATAAGATAGGGGTGCGAAAATATATGGATCAAAAAAAAAAAAAAAATTAGACCTAGATCCACATGGATTCGAAATTTTGGAACCCAGATCGAGAATTTTTATTAATTTATATTTTAAAGAATGGAAAAATAAATACAAATAGAATAGAATAGAATTACAAAATGGAAATATACGTAAGAATGGAATTAAAAATTAATAAAAAAAAGTGCAAAATATAAATATAAATACAAATACAAAATATAATTAAAAAATTTTAAAAATAAGAATGTAAATGGAAAAAAAATCTAGGTTTCTGGATCCATCTAGGTATGCTCGGATCCGGATGGGGTAGATCAGGATTTATGTGTTTTTTCCCCGAATTCGGATACCGACCCTGATCCACCCAAACATATCCAGACCCAAATCCATGCGGATCTAGTCTGGGTTTTATCATTCTTAGGAGTGTCCAATTTTATTTTATTTTTGAAAAAAGTTTTTCTGGTAGTTGGAACTTATAAGTGAGCTTTAGAAATTTTGGAGAGTAGGAAAAAAAAAATTAATTTTCATAAAATAATTTACTGATTTATATTTTGTAACTCAGTTTTCGGAAAAAGTGTTAATTTTCGTAGAATTGTAAACATATTTTCTGTGAAAAAAATTTACGAAATATTTTTGAGAAAATTATAAGATACGATGTGGTGCAGATTAAGGAAGAGAAAAAGGTGGTGCTTACAAAACCATTATCATTGGATGGAGAATCAAGTGATGATTTCAGAGCTCCTAATATTCTTCAACGCGTATTAAGCTTATTTAAAAATGTACGACCAGGAACTGATATCACCAGATTCCAGGCAAGTCTATATGTATTCCAAGTTTTTCAATTTTCATTCATGGTGATTAATTATATTATTGGATTTGAAATTTATTAGTTATTCATGTCATTACATATATATCCTTTAAAATTTATGAAAGTAGATGATTCTTCGTCTACGAAAATAGATAATATCCTTTTTCTTTTTTCTTTTTTCTTTTTAAATAGGTAAATTTCTGTTTATTCTTTGGTGTATTCTATTTTAAAACGTCGAGGAGCATGATTTGGTGTTGTAAGATTCAGGATCTCACACTGAGGTCCTGAGTTCGAATTCAGGAACCTGCTATCAAAATATAAATATAAATTTGGATTTGGTGTTTATTTTTTATAATTTTATGTCACACATATAAATGATTAAAATTTAATTATTTATAAATTTTAATAAAATAACTATCAATATATCAGTATAAAACTTAACAAAGTATCTTTTAAGTTCATTTCCGCCGGGATTTGACGACGGCACGATGCTGATTTTCCGACAAACTTCAGCTGCCAGCAATCTTCAACGTGCCAAAATCACACCTGCAATGTTTTGGAGAATCAGTGTACTGCGTTTGTGGCAATGACATGTTGAGCAAATGCAACAGCTTGGAGAGCCCGGTTGAAAGATTTACAGCGGTGGTAGCTTGGAGCATATCCACCACTCGTCCCGTCGTCTACGGCTCTGCTCCTTACAACCCTATTCTCGGAGAAACTCACCATGTTTCTAGAGGAAACCTCAATGTTCTACTTGAACAGGTATTATAAAAATGCCTAAATTTTTTGAATTTTATGGGTTGTTCAATTAGGACAGTCCTTTTGTACCATGCTTAATATTTTTACTAGAAAAAAAAAAAAGGTGACAATAAAGGGGAAAATAGTAAAATTCTCCTAATAGTAAAATAAAAAGGGTTTTACTTAATTTCGCTAAAATCAGGAGTGTTTCGCTCATTTTTCCGATAAAAAAGATAAACTAATCTTAAAGTAGTTAAAATAATTTTTTTAGTAGCATAATATATATACTTTATGATTAATTATAGTCACCATTCTGTCTCTAATCTCTATATCATTTTTCTTTTTTACTTGCTATCTAAGTAAACGTCGTCTTGCAGGTTTCGCATCACCCACCGGTTTCTGCTCTTCATGCGACTGATGAGAAGGAAAATGTTGAACTAATTTGGTGCCAATATCCCGTTCCCAAGTTTTATGGTACTTAATTATCCCAATTTATACAAATATTACTTGTAATTAATTATGATAATTTATATAAAGTCATTCTCAGGTGCGGACACTTACACACTAATTACTGATAAAAAAATCACGAACTCTAATGCGAATATGGGTTTTTTGTTCTTTTGTGACAACTATCATACATCTTTTAGCATACAGAGACAATTTTTTTATAGGTGCTTCGGTGGAAGCTGAGGTGCATGGAAGAAGGCAATTGAAGCTCCTTAATCACAAAGAAACTTATGAAATGAACTCACCAAAGCTATGCATCAGATTTCTTCCGGTGCCTGGAGCTGATTGGGTAGGCAATGTCAAAATCAAATGCCATGAGACTGGCCTTGAAGCTGAATTATTTTACAAAGCCAATCCTTTTATAGCTCGTAGAGGAAACCATAGAGCTGTTAAAGGAAAAATCTTCAACTCTTCATCAGCCGAAATTCTTTATGAGATTGATGGCCATTGGGATAGGTAGTATAACTTCAAATTTCTAATAGAAAATTTTGATTTTTTTCAAAAAAAAAAATGATATTTTGGTGTAATATAACATTGTTTTGAATTTTCCTTTCTATTTCAAAAAATTTAGAACCGTCACACTGAAGGACAGCAGTAATGGAAAAGGGACAATTATCTACGATGCTAAAGAAGCTCTTACTGGGCTGAAAGAACCTAATGTAAATGATTTGCAGGTATGTATGAATATTTATTAAATGCCTATTTTTCGTATTTTATAAAATACAGATTTGAATAAGATCAAATCCTTATACGCAATAATATAATCTAGACTTAGAGTTATTGCATTAATTGCATATGAAGTTACTGTTCACATATATGAATATAAGTTTGATTTTGTTCAGAGGGTGTGGCCAAGTGAATCTGCAGCAGTGTGGAGTGAGGTGAGCCAATGTATAATGAGCCATGATTGGGAGAAAGCTAGTGAAGCAAAGAAAGCTGTTGAAGAAAAGCAAAGGAAACTATTGAGTGAGAGAGAATCAGCTGGAGAAACTTGGGTTCCAAGGCATTTTAGGGTTAGCTATGACAAAGAAAATGGATGGGACTGCTCACCTATTCAGAAATTTGTACCACCAGCGCCAATTGTTGTTCCCTTTTGATATGTACAACTATAAGCAAATTATTTAATTAGCTATACCCACAAATAAAGTAATTGATTTTGTTGATTTATTGTAGCAATTGGGGCAAAGATATTGAAGTTTTGCTCGTACACAATTTTCAGAGCGGTCGCCCCAAGCGTAATCATATCCAAGGACGTAATTATATTGGTAATAATAAACGTTTTTAAAACACAATTCTTGAATTTGAGTATTAGGAAAAATAGGAGTTTAATAATATATTTGGACTTATTCACTCTTTATTTTTTAATGAAAAGAGAAAAGAAAAGAAAAAAAGAAGTTTTGAGAGTGATCATGTTTGGCAAATTATTGTCATATCATCTTAAATTATATGTTAAATAAGAATTTGTATGCAAACTACATGTCATTTATGTTGTGATTCACTGATCACTCTAAAGTGTTTTGAAGGAAAAATCGAAACTCTATTACTTACAAGAATAGATTACAAAATGGTTTAAACTTTACAAAAAACATTCACTCTTTTACCCTCTCTCTATATTACACAACTTTGGGATGCGTGTTGAAAATGGTGGTGCAACTTTTGACAATGAAGAAAACTTTCAATACTACTTTAGGTGGAGATGTTACATTTCCATGAAATTAGGGAATGATTGGTGGGCACTGTAGAGCCAAACCTTGGCTATAAATTCTGAGCTTGGTTGAAAGCTCAATGCATCCCAAAGTTGTGTAATATAGAGAGAGTGTAAGAGAGTGAAGGTTTTTTGTAAAGTTTAAACACTTTGTAATATATTCTTGTAAGTAATAGAGTTTCAGTTTTTCCTTAAAAACACTTTAGAGTGATCAGTAAATCACAATAAGTGGTACCAGAGCTTTTGTTCTACTTTGGGTCGTAAAACCAGAGAACGGAA